>CDMY01000501.1:17105-63796 GCA_001179505.1 Vitrella brassicaformis | reverse complement strand
GGAACGGACAAAGACTCAACAGCCGTCCTGTCTCACAGATCAGTGGATCGTCGGTCTATGAACCCTAGACCCTAAACCCTGGACCGACTTGCACTTCTGACAAAAGGTACGCCATCGCGTCGGCATACGTACGTTGGCCTTGACTGACGGGCACTCATCATTCATTCTCGTCCGCTGCGTGTGGTCATGTTGTTTCTGCCAGTCTGCAGACAGGAAGCCAGGAGCGAGAGCCACTCACAGAGAGAGATCTCTATATATAGAGATGTCCGAGACGGTGCTTTACTCGTATTTCCGCTCGTCGTGCGCCTACCGCGTGCGAATCGCCCTCAACATCAAAAAGATCCCTTACGAGTGAGCTGCACATGTGGCCGTGCACAGAACAGCACAGCACAGAGAGAGAAGACAGACCGATGCACTCACTCACTCTGTCTGCGGCACTCTCCTCCTCCCTCCTGCGTGTGTCTGTCAGGATGAAGTTCGTCAACATCTACACGGGCGAGCAGAAAGACCCCACCTACATGGCTGTGAACCCGTCCGCAATGGTACGACGGTGGATAGATAGCGGCACATGCAGGAATTCATTTATTCGCCCTCTCTCTCTGTGTGTGGTGTGTGTCTGCTTCAGGTGCCTTCGCTGATGATTGATGGGCACGTGAGTGAGTGCATGGTGGATCGAGGGAGGGAGAGGGAGGGGGCATGAAGGAATGGCCTCCTTTCTGCACACGATGGATGCACTGCCTGTGTGTGTGTGTGTGTGCAGATGTTGCGTCAGTCGACGGCCATCATCGAGTACCTGGAAGACACCCGGCCGTCGGCGCCCAAGCTGCTGCCAAACGATCCGCACAAGAGAGCCGCGGTGAGCAGACACATCGTCCATTGACACACAAACACACACCAGTGTTTATCTGTCTGTGCTGTGCAGGTGAGGGAGATTGCTGAGATCGTCGCGTGTGACATCCAGCCGATTCAGAACTTGCGGGTGTCCGCCATGGTGGCTGACTTCTGCCAGAAATACCAACCCACCATTACCGGTGAGCGCATTAGTGCGTTTCCCTCTCAACCAAGACCCCTTTTCTCTCTCTCTCTCTCTCTGTGTGTGTGTGTGTCTGTGTGTGTGTGTGTTAGATGATGAGCGCATGAAGATCCGCAACGACTGGTCTCGCGAGGTCATCACAGACAGATTCAGAGGTAGGACATTCACACACATACAGACAGACACCCGATACCAGTGGTCACCCACCACTCGCCCTTTGTGTGTGTAGGCATTGAGAAGCTGCTGGCGAGTACGAGTGGCGACTACTGTGTGGGCAACGGCATCACTCTTGCCGACGTCTTCCTCGCCCCACAGGTAGATAGCCTCTGTCTGCACGTGTAGATGAGCCTCCGTATGTCGTGTGTCACCTGGGGGCGTGTGTGTGCTGGTGCGTTTGTAGGTGTATAATGCGAATCGGTTCAGCGTGCCGATGTCTGAGTTCCCTCTCATCAGCGGCATCACCGAGCGGCTCAATCGCCACGAGGCCTTCGTCAAAGCCCACCCCCACTCGCAGCCAGACTGCCCACCAGAGCTCAAATCGTCACACAACTGACGGACCAACGCCAAATGTTTTGCTGTTTTGTTGTGGCGCGTGTTGCGTGTGTACGCTCGATTCATTTATGTGTGTGAGTGATGGACCCGTTATGTTGGGGAGGAGAGGTTTTTTGGCCCTTTCGGTCAAGGAAGTTCTTTGTGGACAGTGTGTGTTCCTATGAGCACGCTGCGAGACATCAATGATGTGTCAATAAATGTGAGCTGAAACGGAGCACTGACAATTATTGACAATGAATGCTGACAGGCACAATAAGGGTTGTGTGTGTGCCCCCCTCCCTCCCCCCTCACTGACCTACAAATAGACATCCGGCAGCCACATGGCTTATTAGCGATAGGCCATGCGTCTGCCCCAATGCCGCCTTGCAGCGCCGACCCACTCACAGCCCGTCAGCCACCGATATCATCCAGAGGGGCATGTGGGCGGTCATCAGGCGGGGGCGTCCGGCCGTCGGCTGGGCACAGACGAGGGATGAGACGTGCGTGTTGGCAGCGCACTGGTCAGGAGCGATTGGGAGTGTCTTGAGCCGCCAGCCGTCAGTGACTACTGCTGTCGTCAGTGTGTTGAAGCGTCAGGTGGTCGAGTGGAGGGGCAGTGGACGAGTCGCCCCGCCGCATGCAGGCCTCAGTGAGACATCAAGTGAGAGACAGAAGCGGAGGAGCGGCTCGCCGTCACGCCATGAGCACCGCCGCGCGTTCACACAGCTCGTACGGTGCTCATCTCGGGACGCCTGCAGACTGCCTGCAGGAAACACCCACCACACACGTGTGCTCGTGTGCATCCTGCCCTGATATCTGCGCATCTCCCTCTCTGTCACGTGCAATACGTCGTGTGTGGTGTCTGCTGCCTGTCGGCTTCTCTGTTGCCGTCCGTACCTGTCAGCCGCCGACGTCCGCCAGCGTAGCAGAAGAAGGGCCGGGGAAGAGAGCGAGTCGGACGACGCGCGGAGGCCTTCCGCCCCGATGACTGCGCACGTCGTAACGAAGGTCGTGATGACGAAGAGGTGCGGTCTCACCTCTACGTCATCACGAGCTTCGTCACGACCTGCGCAGTGAGGAGGGGAGGGAAAAAGGTGTTGAGAAACTGTTACGCCCTCAGCTCCAACCCGCTCTTACCCCTAGGGACACACGTGAAACTATAGTGCGAGCTTAGCAGACGCAGACCACCAGTGTGGCAGGACGGACCGTCCAGCGACCAGTGTGGCATGCTGTCACTGGTCGCGCCATCCTGTCCCGCTGGAACAGACTCTGACATTGCCTCTGTTACTTTAACCATCTCTCGGCTGCTGCAGTGCTGCATTGTGCGATATCTCTGTCCCACGGCTATCTTCTCTCGAACAAAAGGAGAAAGATCTGCGGGCTCACAAAATTTGTGTTTGACGCAGGGATTCATACCCTTTAGCCCCGTGGAAGCGGGCCATTGAGCTGAGAGCCAAACAGAGGTGAGGGAGGTCGACCACTCACTGACGGACTCACTGAGGCGCTCACTGATCCATTGGCCTCAATGCGTTCGCCGTCCTTTTCTGTTGGCATCTCTCTCTCTCTCTCTGTCGGCCTATCGCTACAGGCGTGTCGTTGAGGGGTGATGGCGGCCTCTTCATCTGCCGCTGCTGCTGCTGGTGGTGGTGGGGCATTCAGTTCTCTGCCTGCTGATCTGTCCGTCTAAGCATCGAACGAGGTGAGCCGCAGACAGATCAATGAGCAGCATGCTTGATGCACACGATCCTCTGTCGGCTCTGTCGCTCTGTGCAGGCTGTCGTCGAACACATCATAGCTACCCAGATGCAGCAACCAGAGCAGCAGCAGCAGCAGCAGCACCTTCTCGTATATCTTCGTCGGCCGCCGCACCTTCTACCTCTTCAGCAGCATCAAGGACATCCTGCGGCTGAGGGTCACCTGCACGTGGCTCAGGGACCTCTTCGGAGCGGCGCAGCTGAGAGATCGGCTCCGCCATTCGCTGGGCTCACAGGCGGGGCTGCGGCGGGCGGTGAATGGGCAGCAAGTGCAGCTGCTGCGGTTCGACGACGATCAGTTCGGCAAACATGATCTGCTGGCGGGTTTGTTTGTGGTGGAGGAGGGGGGCTGGGGTGAGATGAGCGAGGTGATTGAGGTGGCGGGGCAGTGCGGCAACTGTGACCTGCCTGTCATCCTCACAGCCGATGACATCAACACACACACAAACAAAACGGTGAGCCAGCAAACAGAGGGGCTGGGAGGGGAGGGAGAGGGCCTCATTCTCTCTGTCTGTGTGTGTGGTCCTGTGTGTAGGCGTATGTGTCGGCTCCCTGTGTGTTGGCGCACCTCAAGATGGTCGGCCGCCACGTCCTTCTCGGTGACGGCAGCTGCCTGCAGCTGTTCCAGGGCAATGGTGAGGTGCGGGCCATCAAGGACCAGCCTGGCTTCCGGCTGCAGGTCGACCCGCCCCTCCCTGCCGGCCACCTGTATCGGCAGCACCGACAGCCACACGACCCACCGGTGCGTGAGGGCATCCTCTACTCGGCCCACTACGGCACATGGGAGTCGACCGACGATCAAGTCACCGATGCGTCTCTGTCGTCATTTGCCAAGCGCGTGATCCTCCACCACTTCAGCCTTACCCGCCAGACCAACCGCACATCGATAAGACTCAACAGGTGACAACACATCGATGGCACTCAAGGCAAGAGGGGAGAGCCGTTGACGGTGTGTGTGGTTGGTTCAGGAATGTCGGTGGTGGCCGTCTGGATGGCCTGCTGACCGAGTCGCCCCACACACCGGTGGCCGGATGCACCACGACAGTGAGCTACGAGGGTATTGTGCGACGGCTGGTGCTGACCAACAGCACCCACTCCTTTGTCGCATGGATTGGCATCAGCAGATTAACAAACAACAACGGTAGGGTGGCAGAGAGGGAGTGCTGCTGGCAATATCCTTAGTGCTTCTGTTTCTCCCCCTGGTGTGCAGTGTGGGTGTGTGTCGAGACCACTGAGGCGGCTGTGTGTAGGAGTGGCGCCTTCAAGCACCGCTTCCCGGTCACCAATCAGCTGGCTCGCGTGGCGTTGAGGGCGGTGGCGCCATTCGTATTCGACGGAGAAGTACAGTAGCAGCATCAGCAGCAAGATCACGACAGTGACGACGGTATTGATAGAGGGAGGGCACAGTCACACACCACAGAGGCCCCCACGTCGATCTGCATCACATATATGGCTGTGCGTGCGTGTGTGTGTGTGTCTGTGTCTGTGCTGTGCCCTCGGCAGGTGAGGGTGGCGCAGCTGAGGCGGAGAGCGGCGGCTGATCCATCCATCCATCCATCAACACTGGTGGGTGAGCAGCGATATGCTTGTCGTCTGTCGCCATGTTGTTGAATGTCGCCCTGCACTGTGTGTGTGCGCGTGCTGGCTGTCATCGTCTCTGTAGCTGATCGTTTCTTGAAGACGCATCGCATACCGCTAGGTGTGTGTGAAGAGATGCCTGCCCGTCCTCAGGGCCGGCTGCCTGTGGGTGTGGGTGTGAGCGCATCTCATGCGCTCCGATCATCTGCCGGCCGATTTTGGTGTGACGCTCCGGTCGTTGTGTGAGGGTGCCTGGCTGCCTGGCTGACTGTGCAGTTACCATGCGTGATGCCGAGTGGGGTGCTCGGAGTGATTTGATAGAGCAGAGAGGCGCACGAATGATCACTCGGTCGAAGGGACAAAGAGTTGCGTTAATTGGCATCCTCATGTGTACACACACGTGTGGGTGGGCGGACACGGATGGCACACATGCAATGCAGGCAGAGAGCCGGTCAGGGGCTCTGTCCGTCTGTCTGTCAATCACTCACTCGGTCGGTCGGGCAAAACCAACACTCCCTCACTCCCTCACAGTCACAAACAAAGACACATGGGCACACTCGTCAATCCAGCAGCAGCCATTCTGTCATCCATCCATCCATCCATTCATCCAGGCAGGCAGGCAGTCACACACGCCCCGCGCGGATGGCGCGCGGGTATACATGTGTGTATTTGTGTTATTGCACACCACAAAGACACGGACACACACATGGGGATCATGATCACTCACACACGCGATGAGACGACAAAGTATTGGCAGCCAGACAGACGTGCAGGCAGACAGGAAGGTATGCAGATACGCAGGCAGGCAGGCAAGGAAGCGATCCATCCATCAACCATCGCTCCACCCACCACCCAAACCAATCCATTCATTCATTCGTTCTAGCTATACAAAGCAATCAGTGTCCGCCTGTCTGTCTGTCTGTCTGTCTGCCACGGATTCCCCCCCCACCATCCATACACGTGTGTGTGGACGGAGGACAGGACCCTCATGTCGTTCGTGTGCCCATATCCATCCATGCGTGTGTGTCCGTATGTGTGTGTGTTTAGGCGCCGCGTTTGTCGCTTCACACGTGTGTGGAGAGCTTCTTCGACGAAGAGATACTCGGACAAGTCAGCAAGGAGACAGAGTGATGCACGTGTCGTGTGGGTGGATGGATGGATGGATGTCGTGTGTGTGGGTTGGTGCAGCCCGGCCACCAGCACTACTTCTGCGAGGTCTGCAGGCAGAAAAGGCTTGTACGTGCGCGCGCACCCAGGCACATCACACCTACAACAAGGCACACACGCGGAAGAGACACGAGTGTGTGTGTGGTGTTCGTGTGCCCTCACCACCCACCCACAGGCCCCATAACATTGCACGTCTTTGGCGCACAGAGGGAGCAGGATGAAAAGCAACGCGGTTATCATGGTGATGTTGCTGGTGCCATTCGCATCTCTCTCCGCGGCGTCGGATCTCTGTGTGTGTGTGTGTGTGCTGGTTGAATATTCAATTAATCGTACTGATTGTTCATGGATCTGCCGGCCGGCGGTGTCAGGTGTCACACAACAAAAACGACACGTACACGTAAGGAAAAACGACACCACTTCTCTCAAGACACCACTTCGAAGGCTAACACCGAAATGTACACAAGAGGCTCATCTCAGGCTCATCTCAGCGCCTTGTCCTTCTTCATTCTCTCGCTCTTCTCTTGCGACTCGTCTGCACGCACAAACACTCACAAACAAACAAACACACACACGTGTGAGTGCCTGTGTATTGGGTAGGTGGTGCGATTTGCGGCACGTGTCTGTGTGCTGTGCACTCGCACAAATTATGTATGCGGCCCTCGGGTGGTTGTGTTGTTACGTACCATTGTCTTCGACGTATCGGCCACGTCCGACGTACTGCCAGGTGTACAACAGCTCGCCTGTCCCTGACCGAATGAACACAAAAACACAAACGTGTTAGTTGTCGGACATGCATCCGTTGTGCTGGTATGTGTGTATCTGTGGTAAAAATCGACACGTACACAGCCCCAGCCACTGATCCTGCTGGGCGAGGAGATAGTTCATCTCGTTGTCGTGGACCTTCACGTACGCTGCCCACGCCTCCGGGCTGCATGGGATGGCATCGTCGGTCCGCAGACAGACAGACGGACGTGTGCGCAGTGGTTGGTTGGTGCGTCAGTGTTGTGCAACGACAGACAGACATCGAGGCCTACTTACTTGTCTTTCTGTGCATGTCTCAAGTTCCAGCGCTCTACGAGCCTGTCCGCGATTTCTTTGCTGATTTGGTTGAACTCGTCTCTGATGAAATCCAACCTGGCTGCACGCATACACTCTCACGCAGACACAACCGTAGACAAACACACAAGACAGACGAGTGCACTGACCGACCTGTAGCGGCAGGATCGCTGTCCTGCACACACACACACACACGTTGTGTAATCGCGTGTGAGTTGTGTGTCGACTATTGGTCGCTTACAACGATATATCGAGGCAGTCGCAGCGCGTCATCCGGCGAAGCCGCCCAGGGAGGCTGGTGCGCACACACACAGCCACATATCCATTCCATCGGATGTGCATGGTGAATGGATCTCCCCCGCCGACCTGTGTGTTCTTGGCCTCCTCATTCTGTGTCTGGCTGCCGGTGGGCGAGGCTGGTCGGGGGGACAGTCGGTGAGCTGCGTGAGTACCGGGTCCTAGGTGCACAGACGAGCCGCGCAGACGACGCTCAGGAAGGCCAACTGCAGAGAGAGGGCAAGGCGCACTCCGAAAGGCGCTTCGTGAATACACCGACGCCGCGGAGAGGGATGCGAATGGCACCAGCAACATCACCATGATAACCGCGGCGTTGCTCATTTTCCTCCCGCCTCCTTCGTGCGAGCTTAGCGTCCAAGAGATCTGCAAGGTACTTGAATTCACGGTCCCCAGGTCCTGGCTGTCTTGGGATTGATATTTGTGTGTGTTGCAGGCACCAGGATGATGTGCTTTTTCATCATCGTGCTCGTGAGAGTCTTGTCCACTCCCTGGGCGTCTGCGGCCCACCGTCCCAGCAATGCGTTCCTAGTCCACAGCGTGCCGTCTTTGCATCGAAGCACTTCACCATCATGCAGGAGGATGATCGAAAACTTGGATGAGGAGCAGGAGCTGGTACGTGATATCTCACGACGGAGGCAGGCATGTACCCATTGTTTCCTCTGCAGACGGCGCAGCCGCAGGGTACGAGCCGGGGCAAGCAAGACATTCGATTCGATCGATCACCTGCATTTCCTGACTGCTGTTTGTGTGTCTGTGTGTGCGTGTCTGTCTGTGTCTGTCTGTCTGTCTGTGCGTGTCTGTCTGTGTCTGTCTGTCTGTCTGTGTCTGTCTGCATTCAGAGACCATCAAGTTCGGGTCTCTTATTGATTCTCGCCTTCCGGATCCGTTCCAGGCAAGAACACACCCGAGGCAGAAAAATCTATTCGTTTTTCTTTGCCGTGGGATCTAGACGAGGAAAGTAAGACGACCATGAAAATGCTGGAAGCCCTCTTCAAAGAGACGAAGGCGGCGAGGGAGGTTGCGGATGCCCGGCTGAAATCTCTTCAAAAGGGCGACCTCACGGAAGGGGAGAGGCTCGACCTGAACATCACTGCCAACAGACTGACTCAGCTAGATGCTCAGCTGGGCAGCCTCAGAAAACAGAGTACAGCCATGCGTGTGCTAATATGTAAGATGCCTTTTCCCCTTTATTCTGTCAGAGGCCGAGCTGGTCGAGGAGTCCCGCAAGGTTCGCATGGAAAAACCTGAACGTAGGCATCATACAGAGAAGAAACACAAGCAGCGGCTTCTATTTGTCACTTTCTAGGGGAGGCCAGGGTGGCGAGTTTGCAGGCTGAGGCATACGAACGACAGCTGAGAAGCGGCAGCATTACTGAGCGAATCAGGGGTCAGACACACAGACAAACACATACACACACGCATTTGTTTGTTTCCTTCTCTTCTGCACTAGCGAATAGTTTGACCGTTGCTGAGCTTGCCGCTCTCGTTACGGCTTTCAGTGCCATCTTCATTGCCATCTTCAGTGCCTTCATTGCCGCTTCCGGTGCCATCGCACAGGCTCTTGCGCGCTTCTGTGTCAGCTAAGAAGACACACGTGTGACTGCTTGGGCGACTGCTTGGCTCATCTGTGTGTTTTCTTCGTCAGTGACTGTGTGCTAGGCGAACAGCAGCGGACGGTGTATAGTCAGGTCATCGGCATTGAGCCTCGAGGCTGTTCGAAGACGTGTATGGATGGTGGATGCGTGTGCATATGCTAGGTACAGACCTGAGCTGAGAGCTCATGAATTTTGCCGACGTGCTTCATCAGTCGTCAGGATGCGCGATGGGAGAGAGGGTGCGTGCGGATATTTGTGTAGTTGCACGTTATACGGATGACGAACGGTCTGCGCATCACATTTCCTCGCTGACCAGCAGCATTGCGAAGCCAAACACACACACACACACACACATATTCACACACACCACGAGGCACAATACACCGCATACACGACGTGAGCAGAAGTATCCACAGCCGAGGGAGAGAGAGCAGGTCAGACGGCTACAGGGCATATAGATCAGCTGACTGGTCAGATGGCTACACATAGGCAGGCGGGCCCCACAGGCGGCGACACAAACCGTACCTGTACCCCTCCAGCACGGCCACACACGACACCTCCACACGCACAACACTGACAGCTCACATACACTCTCATTCGCTGCTTTGGACGGGCCGCCGCATCACTGCATCCATCCATCTCTTTTGCCAGTCATCATCCCCCAGCCGAGCCGTCTTGCCGACATCCATCGACCCCCGCAGTAACCTCACAGCTGCCCACAGACCGCCGCTCCATCCAGAAGAGCGGCCGGCCATCTGTCGTCTTGTGTGTATGCGCGTCGGTGGGACGGCCAGTGAGCGGGTCGGCGCTGATGAAGTAAAGACACAGCAAAGCAGTGCCTTTTGTTGCAGGGTGACTCACTTCAGTGCATGGACTCACTCGAATCTCCCTGTCAATGATGATGGATAACGCTTCGCTAGAAAAGGGAGGGAAGGCCCGTCGCAGCGGCGGCAATAGTACGAAACAACATGAAATGACGTCGAGAATCAGAGTTAGAGTCTCGTTAAACGACTCCTGCCGCTCCGAAGCGAGAGGCCTCGCACTCCAGAGCGAGAGACGAACGGCGCCGGAGCGGGACGAAAGGCTCCAGAGCGAGAGCTGGCGCTCCGATTGGCCATTACGATATATTCCGATCATCCCGAAGGACAGAATGGCCGATTCGTTGATCTTTTCGGTACTTGTCGATTTTTCACTGATTCCAGCCATTCCCATCCCTTCGGCGACTCCTACCCAACGACTGTGAAACTGCCTGCTTGATTGTTGAAGAAGGAAGTCAAACCAAGCAAGCCCGAGGCGTCAAAGCGTGCCAAGAAGCAGACGGAGAACTGTGTTGCCGAGGTTGCTGGACTCAGCAGTTGTCGTGAGTGAGTGAGTGAGTGTGTCCATCAGTCGTGTCAGAGCCTGCCGTCATCAGCAGGTGTGGTGCAGTGCGTGTGTAACTACTTGTGACCTCGTGAGACCTTATTCGTGTGCGTGTGCCTGTCGTTGAATCGTGAGTGTCTTCCATCGAGAAGTGTCCTTAGTAGAGCATCGAGTAAGCGCTATCTCAATAGCGTGAACCCCACCCCCTTAGCACTTTGTCTCTGCAGGCGTGTGTGTATGACGTGGGTCTTTCACATACAAGCACATCCATACATCCAAGCATACACACGTATTCCTCTGTGAGCGACCATAAAGGTGCACATGATAAGAATGTAGAGACGTCGGGTCGATTGATTGAAAAGGTGATAAGTATAGGTGTGTGGTAAGAAATGAAGGGACTCAATGGATGTCTATTTGTAGGGACCACAATACTAATCCTAACTGGCCCTGCCTTGATCTCAAGCAATGCGCTCGAGCGGCAGGTTCCTCGCGGGCCCAATGCGGGCACTGCACCCAGGTGTCCTTTGAACATTCCTCCATACACACCGGACAGTATTAAACCTGGCTGACTCACGTGAGAGGTGCAGTTTGAGAGAGAGTGTTTTGTGACCCTTCTTGATACTGCTCAGCGCGACGGGCACCCCCTCAATCCATGGATTGACCTTCAGGCCCCCACTTTCGTCGAAGAACAATATGAACTGTCTCCACAGCGTCTTCTCCGGAGTTCCGACGAAGTAGACCTCTTGCAGAGTGAGCATGTCGACCTCCTGCCGGATCTGATAGCCATCCCTACACACCCTGTATAAAACTCGATGATGAGGCCGAGCGTCGAATTCCCAGCACAGCCAGGGGCAGACCTGCCGTCAGATAGAATAGCCATAACAGCCCCCACTTTCGTCGAAGAACAATATGAACTGTCTCCACAGCGTCTCCTCCGGAGTTTCGATGTACATAGGAGCATGTCGACCTCCTGCCGGATCTGATAGCCATCCCTACACACCCTGTATAAAACTCGATGATGAGGCCGAGCGTCGAATTCCCAGCACAGCCAGGGGCAGACCTGCCGTCAGATGGAATAGCCATAACAGCCCTCGATGTACATAGGACGACGCCGGCAGCCGTGCTCATGCCGATGAGCTGATTCACGAATTGGGGCGCGCGATCAGCGCATGTGGCATTGGTGGTGGCTTGAGGGTTGTGGTTGGAGTTCTCATTGCCATTCCTGCCGTCGTCGCAGCGCCTACCGTTGAAAGGTCTTCTCCGGCGGCGCTCTGATAACATCTCTGATAGATACGTGTTCCTGCAAAGAGACATCTCGCTACGTGTCCCACAGGTACGCTGCCGCTGTCCGCTGGCCACGGGTTGGGGCAGTTGTCGACGCCAGAAAACATGGTACACTCCATGTCGCTGGCATAGTCGCGAACGCCACACTCATGGTTCTCAAACTACGACACACACAGGAGGCACAACACAGAACAACACACACAACACACACACACACACACACAAACACACACAACAACACACACACACACACACACGCAGACGTGGTATGTGGTGTGTGTTGTGTCGTTTTTGCGCATGTGCGCATAATATGTGTCTTTGGTGCATGTCTGTATGTGTGAATATCTGTGTGACGTCACCATCTTTCACACCTTGGCTTCAACCTCGGTAGAGAAGCTAGTGCGAATTACAAACGGCGCTGCACCTTTGTCATCATTCATAAAATCCCTGCCGTTCATGTAGACTTTCATCCGTTTCGACGTAACCTCTGAAACGCGGTCAGTGTCCTTATGACCCCTCGCGGCAAATTGCCTCGCGGAGCGTCGCAGTCCTAGAGGTGGTGGTGCTAGTGCAGGTCGTGGCACCTTGCACGCACACACATCCGACTTCTGTTCGCCATGGTTGACTTCTCACTTTTCTCGAGAACGACCTACTAGCACATGTCTAGCACTTTATCGCTGAAAGCAGATATCGCGGTCTTTTGAAACCCGATCGCAACCAATCATACCTTTAGTGCAGTTTGTCTGGTCCGGCAGTATCGTATCGCCTCTTGGATGGGTTGCAGCCTTAGGCTACGTATTCGCCAATCTACAATACAGTGCAATCAATATAGAAACATACAACTGGTGGCAATATATACTAACTGGTGGTGCCTGTGTGCCTTTGTGCTACCATGGAAATTCAATGTGTGTTGCTTGCCTTGTTGAGGTGTGGCTGGAGGTCGTCGAGCAGATTGAGGAGCATCGGGTGGGCCTGCGTCTCCTTGGTAACCATGGCTTGTTTCTGGCGGGTGCCTAGACACCTAAATGCAACCCCTGAACACAACAAAAAGCATATCTCGTACACAGGAACATTATCGCTTCCTGCGCGGCATGTGTTCCTAGCAGGATATACCCCTATGCCTCGCGAGCTGCCGTGAGGGCCCTGCGACAGACGACAGACAGACGGCAAATGAGAGAGATCTCCGCTTCTTTGTGATTGGCTTGTGTGAAGTCACATCTGTGCGTCCGCTGGCTTCACATATCCTTTGCGTTTCATCCAGGGCATCTGTGTGGTCGATAAAAGTTATGCCGTCTCTGATGTAGAAGCCAACCATGCGACCCTCACACAGCAGAACACACGAGTCGACCACATCCCGTAGCAGACCACCAAAGGCCATCCGACACCTCAGACTGTGCAAGTCCATCCACAGCCGCTGGCACACACAAAAAGAGGATGAATGCTGCACGACACAGGCATGCAATTACCTTGCGTCTCGGAAAAGGCGGCCGACACGAAGGATGACAATTACACTATTATGCGCATTCGCTGACGGTGCCCCTCTCATCATCAAAGCCATCTGCCATCTCCCCGTCGTCGCCGTTGCTCTTTGGGTCAGAGCCCTCCTCCCCTGGCGGCTGCTTGCGTTTGCAGCCCTTCTTCTTGCCGTCCCTGTCCTTGAGTCGCACTCGCCCGGGGTCGGTCTTGGGTTGCTGGAACAGCGGCGTCGTGCCCGAGAGGAGCCTCCGCTTGATGAATGGCCCGTCCACCGACAGGGCCTCGTCGTTGGGGTACGTGGCGAAGTATGCACCGAAACGAGCGGCTTGTCCTGTGGATATGGTGAATGCACAGGCGGACCTCCAGTCGATGGTGCTGTCGACGTCGGGGGTCCTCCCATCCACGCCGCCAATGGCCCGGTAGCAGAGGCAATCAATGCTCTGCGGCTCTTGGATGGATTGCAGCCTTGGGCTGCTGCTCGAAGAGACGATCTCATTTGCGTCTCACAACTTGGCGTCTCACTGGCACCTCGACTCTCGACGTGACCTAGATGCTGAATCACTGCTGATGCTAACCGAAGACGTGCGCACAGACGCACAACACGACCGAAAAGACATCGAAAGTCCTGGCCATATGCAAATTCGTGCAGTGGCCAGTTTTTCGCCACGGACCGAGTCGGTATATGATGATCTTACATGTACAAAACGCCCCGTGTGTGTGCGCTTGCGGTTTTTGAACATCTTGACTATCTGATTCTTAACCAGCCAACTCACGGAAAAATGGCATATGCACTGTGTGTCTTTGTTTCATCCCCTGGCCACATGGAATCACATACAGACCACTGGCGTCCACCAATAGAGAGATGCAGAGAGACCAAAAACAGTCAGTCGCCTTCGTTTCCTATGAACACACACAAGGGGTCCATGTTAGATATATAACCGGCCGACGAACGAAAAAGACGTACACGCCGCCACACCGCGAGAAAAAGACGGCTGGCGCACCCACATCGACATGAATGAAGCTATCCCTACGCACTGCACTCTTCTACTCATCGCAGGCAGGCAGCCATGTGGGTGTCTGAATGAATCTGTCGTCTGTCTCCTGCGTGGCCAGCCTGCCTGCCTGCCTGCCTATAGTGCGTCTACCTACGACTGCTCGATCAGAATCTCCATCGCCCACCACCGCTCGTGTCCTCTACCAGCGGCACATAACGCTGCACACACATGCACACACCACAGGCAACGATTGCAATGGGTCCGTGTGCTGTGCTGTGCTGTGCCCTGGTGTTCGCTGTCTGACTGACCACTCCGAATAGCTGTCGTTGTTTGACGTGTCCGCTCTCGTCTTTGGTGACCTCCGTGAGGTATTGTGCGCCGCCAGAGGGGCCGAGGGGAATGATCATCTTGCCGCCGACAGCCAGCTGATCGACCAACGCCTGATTTGATTGACGCATAGCATAAATACATTGCCCACATGATACGAGAGAGAGAGGATGCAGGGCAGGAATTGGTGTGTCCAGTACATAAGTCGGCGGCATGACTCCATTAATCTATTCACCTGTGGGACGACTCTTGCGGCGGCCCCCACGTGAATGGCGTGGTAGGGAGCGAACTCGGCGTAGCCCTTCCAGCCGTCACCCACCAGCAACTGTAGGTAGGAGGCAATCACACACACACACACACACATACAATCAAATCACCACACACGCGTCAACAATGAGTGCCTCCCGGTGCGTGTGTCCCAATCGCTGATGACCCACCTTGAAGTTTGGCGCCTCCATGAGTTTGGGCAAGTCATTCTTGACGTTGTCGACCGACATCTCTACCAGAGCTGTGTGTGCGGTGGAACAGCCAACACACATACACAGACACACACACACACTAAGTAACGCATGGAGGGAGGGAGGGAGGCACGAAAGCGATCGAGGGTGCATGTTTGTCTGCCTGTGTGCGGTGCGGTGGTTACGTTTGACATAGTCGATGCCGACCACCTTGCCAAGGTCGTGGTGCACCTCATTCTTGTCGTCCACCAATCCGCACAGCCGCGCCTGCACCCACACACGCACCACAGTGACCACATACATACAGAGCCACGGACAGACAGACAGACACACGTGCACCCCCCCTCCTCTGTGTGTGTGAGAGAGTGCCCGCCGTGTGCGCACCATGCACGTGGTCAGGTACCCAGTGCCAGACCCTGAAAGTTATCACACAATGCCACACAATACACACATCGGGGACATCACACACGTGTGTTTTGTCGTGTTCGCCGTCGGCCATTTGTGTGTATCTCTGTGTGTCGTGGTGGCCCTGTGCGTATGAGTATCTTGGCGTACCAACGTCGAGTGCCGAGTTGCCGGGCTGCAGCTGGTCGGACAGATACTCGAGCGCAGCGGCGTGCATGTGCGGCGCAGAAATGGTCGCCCCCCAACCTTCACACACACACACACATGCGCACACACACACCCTTCCCCTTCCCGCCTGCCGGCCATGTTTCTATGTGTGTGTCTGTGTGCTGTGCGTACCCACCGATTGGCTGAGGTGAGTCCTGGTAGGGGAAGTCCTTGACGTACTTCTTTCTGTCGACTTTGCTCATGACGTCAAAGATTCGGTTGGTCTTGAGGATGCCCTCCTGGCGGAGGTTGTTGAGCAGGTCCAAATGGGAGTGGCCTGTCGCCCTGCATACAACCACCACAACACAACACAACACATCACAACACATCATATCACGCTCTCTCCCTCCCTCCCTCCCTCAGCCCTCTTCTCTCGCTCTCACCTCCAAGCCATTTCCATGCGCGGGCGGTAAATATACGGCTCCTTCTCGGCACCAGCAGCAGCAGCAGGTGGTGCAGGTGCAGCACTGGCCACAGCAGGGATCACCCGACTCGAAGACACCGACGGCAGGTGCAGCAACTGAAACAGCGAATTATGACAGATGCCCTGTTGGCTGTGGCTGAGGCTGTGGCTGTGGCTGAGCGAGCGACACAGCGGCGAGGCGCTGAACGACCGGTGGAGGCACACCTCTGGCGTCGTATGATCAGTCACGCCCAAGTTGAATGCAGCGCCCTCGACGGCAGTCGGTGAGGACGAAAGCAAGGACACTACCAAAGACAACACAAGCAGCGTGTGATGAGGATGGCCGCCCGACGGCCGCTGGCGTGAGGGTGAGCTTACGGAGAAGGAGGATGCTGGCGGAGCAGCCGAAAACAAAGATGAAATGGGCCGCGAGCAGGAAGAATGCGCAGCGGTGCTCACGCATCGTGCACAGGCATGGTGTCACACGGGAGGTCGCTCCTTTGCTGCTGGGAAGATTTAAGCTCGCCATTCTCTCAAGCTCGCAACAGATCCGACGGAGGAAAGAGGCGAAAGAAGGCCGCAGGAGGGCGTCCTGTGTGAGTGACTGGCTGGCAAGGATTGTTTCGGCCCAGCTGATTGAATAAGGATGGCGTCAGAGTCTGATGCCCAGAACGACCCCATGCAGCGGTTCACGCCCAAGAGGCTGATGGGCAGAGAAGCGGACAAGGCCGACGGACAGCCACCACTGCGGACCAGGTACTGTCTGTCTGTCTGAATGTGCGCATGCAATTGTGTGAAAACAATGAGATGTGTGTTGTGGTTATTCAGTCGCAGCGCCGTGCCCGAGAAGGCCGACAACCTGAGCTATGACCTGCAGCACCTCCTCGGCGTCGACATCACCCCCATTCCATCGCATGACCAGTGACTGAGAGGAGGGGAAGGGACTCAGTCACGCGTTCATTGCATTCGCTGCTTCTGCGTGTGTGTAGGCTGAACTCCATGACCCGTGACAACGCCCAGCTTCTGGTCAACAGGTGAGTCAACCTGGGAAGCCAAAATGTGTGTGTCTAATCGTGTGTGTGTGTGTGCGTGTGTGTGTAGAGTGTTCGGGCTGCCGACGCACATGACGGACGAGGGCCTGGTGGCCACCCTGCCGACGCGGCCGACCTACCTGCTGCCCAGGAGGCTGCCGGTAGGTGGGACGTGCACGGGCAACCACAGAAAGCTGTGGTGCTCATCTATCTCATGGATCTGTCTGTCTGTGTGGCAGATTCCCAAGCAGAAGGCGAAGACGCGCTGGAAGAAGTTTGCCGGTGGGCGCGTCAAATAATGACTGACTGACATATTTGGGTTGCTTGGCTGATTGAATTGGTCCGCCCCGTCCACTGGTTGGTCAGAGACGAAGGGCATCGTGAAGCGGAAGCGCAGCCGCATCGTGTGGGACGAGGTCAAGCAGGACTGGGTGCCGCGGTGGGGCTACAAGAGCCTCAAGGCTAACCTCGACAAGGCCACACCCATCGTCGAAGTCAAACACGGACAAGGCAAGCCATCACATCCTCTCTCACTGTGGGCAAATGGTGTGTGTGTGTGTCAGATCCCTTGGAGGACCCCTTTCAGAAGCGCGCTGAGGAGCGGCAGCTCGTCAAGGCCAAGCAGAAGCTCCGCGAGATGCGCAACAAACTCGAGGGGGCGGGCGTACGCCTCCCGGCAGGTCAGACAGTCATCGTGTGCATCAAGCAAGGCATATGCACCATCTCTCTCTCTCTCTCTGTGTGTGTGTGTGTGGCTTCAGGTGTGGCGAATCTAGCAAGCGACGTGGCCAACAGGAAGAAGCCAAAAGATGACATCAGCACGTCCCTGAAACGGTCCGCGCCTTTGTGTCACATTCAGACTGCACACATACCCATGTGCCTTGCCTCTGTGCTCTGTGTGTGTGCCTGCAGAGCCCAGGTGTCCACGGCATCATACGGTCTGTTTGACAAGACCGCCCGCGGCGAGACCAGGACACCACCCAAGAAGCGCAGGAAGGCACGTGTCGCACCCCTCCCCCTCCCCCTCCCCCTCCCCCCCACCCACAGTCACACACACGTTTGTGATGCATCCATGCCCTCCCTGGTGCAGGTGACCCCTCAGCCAGTGAGTGACGAGAAGGCGTCCTACCAGAAGACCCTCCACCGGCTGTTCAAGGGGGGCGGGGGCGAGATCGACCGGGGCAAGGCGGGCAACATTGCCACGTTTGAGGAGGAGACCGAGCGGTCGAGGCGGAACAAGGTGAAGGGGGGGAAGGTGAGGAAAGGAAAAGCCGTGGGGGGCAGAGGGGGCAAGGGGAAGGGCATAGGGGGCAAGGGGGGGAAGGGCAAGAGCAAGAGGTGAGTAGTGAGGTGACTGGTGAGGGATGGGGGTTGACTGGATCGAGCGAGGCGAGCCTCTTGACCAATGTCTGACGGCAGGCGGTCCAAATCGTGTAGGTACACGACGTGAGAATGAATAAAGGCCATCGCCATTGCCATTGTACAGCAGCGACATCCATCCATCCATCCACACAATCACACACGCACACCACTCTATCCTAAGTACTTGATCACTCACCTGTCTGTCTGTCTGTCTGTCGTTTACGCCCTACTTCTTGACCATATAGCACCTCGCACGATAGAAAAAGCAGCGGTATGAAAAAAGATACACACCATTACTCAGACAGACAGACATGCACGCACGCACACATAGAGATGCACACACACACACACGCACACACACACTCACAGAGAAAGACCAAATGGCTCACCTGACTCATTTAACCGACTCGGCCAACACACACGCAAGGCGGGCGGAAAGACAACAAACACACCATGCCATTCATCCACACCGCCATCCATCCATCCATCGCACAGTCACACCGTGCTGGTGTTGAAGCCCCTCGCCCCCTTATTGAACTGCACCGGCCTCTTGCCATGACCCAACCCACCTGGCCCTGCTGCTGACGCTCCTGGAGGTGTCGCCGGGGGTTGAGGCGGGGCTGATGCCATGTGCTGACCATTGGCAGCATGCGCATCGTCTCTCTCCCTCTCCCCCTCCCCCTCCCCACTCGTCTCGCGGCTTGGTGGGCGCATGTATGTGGGCCGGGGGAGGGGGTGGGGGCGGCTGTCGGCATCTCTTTCCCTCTCGTCTGTGTCGACGAGAGACCTGTCGACCGGGGGGGTGGGGGGCAAGGGGGAGGGGGAGGCAGAGGAAGCGAGTGGCATCATCGGCACCATCGGCAGTGGGGTGGGCGTCGTGTGTGGGGTGTTGTCTGAGGGCCCCCGGCGCTTGAAGGGGATGTGGGGGAACTCCGCACTCAGCTTCGACTCCACCACCACACCAGAAGAAGAGACAAGACCAGCCGCCCCCTGCTGCTGTTGCTGTTGCTGCTGCTGGTCCAGTGTCTGCAGCTCATGCGCACTCTCGTGCTTCTTCATCTCTGCAGACCGCTGCGGCTGCCTCCGACGCCGCCCGTGGTGAAGCCCGCCACTGTTGGCCGCAGCGAGAGAGGGAGACGACAGCCGCCTCTCAGGTCCGCTTCCCTCCAACCCCCTCTCACCAGCAGCACCATGCCCCCCACCGCCAGCACCCCCGATAATCTCCCCATTGTCGACCATAGTCGTGAAATTAAAGTCTGTGAACGAGTGGGCGCGCAGGACGTGGTTGTCGGCGAGGAGGAGGTTCTCGCGCGTGTGTGGGTGGTAGGGGAAGAGGGGGTGGGAGGGGATCTCCATGACGTCTTGCGTCTGGTCGGGGGGCTCGATGTCCTGCATTCGCACCGGGACTATGGCGAACACCTGACAGTGACAGAGACAGAGACAGACAGACAGACAGACAGAGAGTGAGATGACGGTCGGTGTCGCGCCGGGCTCTGCTGCTTTACTCTGTCGTGTGGGGCAAGTTTGCAGTCAGCTCGTGGGCAAGTGCACACGAAGGCCAACGCGCCGGGGCCCAAAGCTGACGTGGTGGACACACACACACACAGAGGGAGGGGGAGAGAGAGAGAGAGATGCCGGCTCGTTCGGTGTAGTGTGTGTCAGGCCACAAACCCCCCCACAGACAGACCTTTGAGTATCCCAATGGGTATCACGCCGTCGTGCTTAACCGAGTACTGGAAGAGCTTCTTGAAAGGCTGACCGTGGAACTGCGGCGCAATGTTCATCAGCTGCACAGGCGTCCGCCCCTGGGTGCCGAAGCCCTCGATCATCGTGTCAATGATGCTGCTCTCGATGGCGTAGGGGAACACCGGCCGCACTCGAAAGGCCAGAGGGTACAGCATCTCGTCGACAAACACGTGGCCAGCCATATACTCGGGGGAGTCCATGTAGAAAACCCTCTTGAGCTGGTCGGAATGCCCTGTCTCTGGGTCCTCGGTGTCCTGGCTGCTCGCGGCGGGGCACCAGGGGGAGGGGTCGAGGAACTGGATGCTTTCCGCCTTGTTGAGCTCGGTGACTATGTTGAACTCGGGCAGCTGCAGGGCCACGTCGTTGACGTCGAACATACTCTCGAGCACAGTGTGCTGACGTGTGCTGTGGGTGTGGGTGACGGCTAAGGCGGGATGCTCGGGGCCGGACAGAGACCCGCTCGACGCTGCGCGGTTGACCAGCAGGCCTTTCTCTTTTTTCTTTTGCGACATTCTCATGGCCTAAACACACACACGCAGAGAGAGAGAGGGATAGGTGTGTGGTTGCTGTCGGAGATGCGTACCATTATTTTCTTGGCGACGAGGATGCACTCGGCGTCGTCTCCTTTGTGGCGTCTGGCTGTGGTGGCGGTGGTGGTGCTGATGGTGTGTGTGTGCTCGGTGCCCTCGAAGCCGTGGGGGCAGTTGAAGACCACACAGCTGTAGGCCTTCAGCACCCCGGCGCGCAGCAGGTCCGTCCGACGCAGAGGGGACCCCTCGATATGCACAACCCACTCAGAGAAACCCTGCACACGACACACACACACACACACACAAAGAGAGAGAGGCATTTGTGTGTGTGTGTCTGGCCGTGGGGGGCGCATTTCTCCCTCCCTCCCTCCCTCCCGCAGTTTTCTTCCTTGCCTGCAGCTCGTTGAGTGAGGAGTACGGTGGCACATGGGGCGCGACGACACACACATTAAACCTGCCCGACGACCGGACCGCTCGGAAGAAGACCGATATGGTCTTAGGCCAGCCGCACACAACTATCAAGGGCCGGGAGGGATCCACAAAGACGGCATTCTTGGCTTCCTGCAGATCGGCCACGCGGGCGATGCCCCCACTCATGGCGTTGTGGGGGTTGCTCCACGAGGCTTCGGACACCGCTGACACGGCCGATAGGGAGGCCTTGTCGTCATTGTTGTCATGCGGGCCGGGGGCGAAAGAAGTGGCATTCGTTGCGTTGCTGCTGCGGCGCTGTCTCTCCCTCTCCCTCTCCCTGTCTCTGTCTGCCGATCCCTTGCTGCTGTCGCCCATGAGCGGTGTAGGGGGTGGTGGGGCCACAGGCGCTTCGGTGAGAGAGAGGGTGGAGGACCGGGAGCCTTTCGGGCCTCCTTGCCTGCCGTCTTTGCTGCCGTCCTCGTGGCTTGTGGTGGCGGAACCGATGGACGCCTGACGCGCCGGAGGATGGGGCTGCGGCTGCGGCTGCTGTCTGGTCACTGGGGACGATGCTGGCGTGGTCGTGGTGTCGTCCTTGGCTGCCGCTGGTGGGGGCGGTGCTGCCTTCTCTTTGTCTCTCTCTTTGTCGGCGGTCGTTTGTACGTAGGGGTATGGCGTGAAGGGCGGCTTTAGGAACGACGCTCGTCTGACTTCCTGCAGTGAACGACACACACACACACACACAGGGAGGGAGGGAGGGAGGGGAGTGCTGGCGTGTTTCCACCCAGCAAACCAGTCCCTCACGTACGTTACGTACCTGCCCATCATCCCCACCACCAGCGGCACCAGCAGTGCTCTCCCTCTCGTCAACGAACACCGGCGTGAGTGCCTTCCGTCTGCTGCTGCTCGGGGCCACACCACCCCCACCCCCACCACCACCCCCTTTGCCGCCCTTCCGTGTCTTCCCTCCGCCCCTTATCCGCCAGGGGATCTTCGTGAGCGACTGAATGTACTCGACCACCTCGGGCGACTGCGCGAGGATGACGCCGTCGACCCTTCGGGGAGTGGAGGTGAAGGGGCATGGCGATCCGACCCTCCAGTCGGATGGGTTAAGGAATGTGAGGTGCTGGGAGGCGGTGGCGCCGATGAGGAAGACGTGGAAGCACTCGAAGAAGCCCCGGACGACCTCGTGGAATAAGAGGCCCACCATGCACTGCGGGAACACGACTCTGTAGAGCTGGAAATCAGCTCCTGACCACACACAGATGGATAAATGGATGGATAAGTGGATGGGTGGGGTGCGAGAGCGGACCTCGGAAGTACTCGTCTTCGCCAGGCAGCCCCAGCCGTCGTGCGCTGAACAGCAGCAGGTCGTTACTGAGCTTGCGGAAGACATTGGCCACGAGCGTCGCGAACCCCGGGCAGCCCGCGACCGATTTGGCGATGAGTTTCATCTTGAGCTCGTTGAAGCAGACCACGTGGTGAACGCCCATGTCCTGGGCCAGCTGCTTGGCGCCGCTCTGGTTCAGCTGCACCGTCATCAGACGGAGGCTGCCTGTGCGGGCGAACTTACGCACTCCTGCAGACAGACAGACAGACATTGGGGACAGACATTGGGCCTCTCTCTCTCTCTCTCTGTGTGTGTGTGTGTGTGTATACCGAGGCACTTGAGGATGGTCTGTCTGTCCTCGTGCACCACATCGGCGGCCTGGTGGTCGCTGAACAGGAACATTGCGCGGGCGTCATGCGTGGCCAACATACGCAAGTCGCGGGCCTGCAGGGATGGGTGGGTGGATGGATGGATGGATTGATGGAGATGACCATATCCCTCTGTCTTGAGGCTGTTGCGTGTGTGTGTGTGTGTGCTTACGTCATAGTCGCCTTTTTTGACGCACACGCGCAGGTTATAGTGCGCCAAGGCGTCAGCCACAATGTGCTCGTAGAGCTTCGGCTCGCGGGAGGTCAGCACCAACACACGTCTGCCAACACACACACACACACACACACCATCGGAGGAGGGGTGGGGCGTGGGAGTGGCTTGCTTAGCTTACGGTTTGACGCCGCTGTAAGAGTTGCCGGCCGAGTGGCTGCTGTGCAGTTCGCTGAGGATGACGGCCAGCTGCTCGGGGGGCACCTTGCCGCTTATCATAATCATGTCGCTCAGCTGTCCCACGGTGGGCTGAGAACCTGACAACCGTGGAGTGAGTGGATGGACACACATCACATAAGGGGAGAGAATGGCGCCATGCATTCCTCTCTCTCTCTCTCTCTGTCTCTCTCTGTGTGTGCGTATGAGCAGCGTACCAATGATTGTTTTGGGCGCCTTTGTGAGGTCGACGAGGTGTCTGATCTCCGTGGGCAGGTACGCGAGGCACAGGATGATGACCACAACCACCACAACCTTGCTCTCCCACATCTCGGGCGTGTAGTCGCCGTAACCCACTGTCGACACCTACATACATACACACACACACAGACACACACACACACAGACGAGGGAGGATGCACCAAGGGAGAAAGAAGCGAAGCCCAGCTGCGGCGTGTCGTATACCGTGACGATGCTGAAGTAGATGCAGTCGAACATGCCGCGGAAGTATGTCCCTCCGTCGTCATCGGGTGCATTGGGGGCGCCCTCGAAGTAGAAGATCGCCCCGCTGAAGGTCAGCAGGATGGAGGACAGCCCGAAGACGATCGAGATGAGACGCCGCCGGATGGGCGACAGCCACGGCACCACACGCGACATCGTCGGCTCGATGCCCGTCAACCTGATGGATGGACAGAGGGAGAGAGAGAGAGTGTGTGCGTATGTGTGTGTATGTGTGTGTGAGTGTGTGTTGCCATTTGCCATCCATCCATCCATCCTCGCCTGAGGAAGCGTATGAAGCCGAAGTTGAGAAGGTAGTGCTCAGGGTTGACGTCGCCGATGTCCGGCTTGAACCACCGCACCAGCAGCACGATCAGCCGCACGATCATCAGGAAGGCCGGCAGCGTCAGAAAGTCCAACAGAGACTGACGCCGCACTGACATCCAACACGCAACGCGTGTTTTGATATGTGCCATGTGGGTGCTGTGAGTGACGGGCGGGAGGGGGGAATGTGTGGGGTACTCACTGAGGAATCGCTTCTTGTCTTTGGCCACGATCAGCTGGAAGCAGAAGTCAAGCGAGACGATCCACAGGAATATCCTCTCTATGCTGTCATACTCTTCAGGCACCTGAAAGAAACACACACACACACACACAGAGAGAGAGAGAGAGAGGGAGAGAGGAGGATCCAACACACCTACGCAGACAAACAAGACGCATCGTTCTCACGTACGTGATAGCTCCACGGGTCGATTGCGCTGTCCCTGTCCAGGTACCGACTCGCCCACAGCCACACGACCGCCCAGCCCAGCGTCTGGCTGATTCGCGCGAAGTGATACGCCGGCAGGTCAGACACCTCCTGCATCTTCACGTTCAGCAGCCGACCCACCCTGTTATACCGCAGGAAGCCACCGCAACGCTGCACACCTGTTAACAGACCAGTCACACACACACACACCAACGCCACACGTGTTCTCGACCCACAGACAGACAGACAGACAGACAGATGAGCATGCAGAGCTCACGTACGCGGCTTCAGCCTGGACTCGCTGCGTTTCTGCTCAGGCCCAATGATTCTCCTGCTCTGCGCCTCGGGCGGCGCCGCGCGGATGGTCTGCATGTCGACGGCGAAGCTCTCGGTCGCCAGCACCTCGTCGGTGCTGTCCCTCTCCCTTATCCACTGCCCGCTCGCCGGCCTCCCGAGGTGAGCGCCGCTGTCATTGGCAGCATTGCCGAATGAGCCGCCGGGGTGGGCAATCCGGAGTGTGTGTGAGTGGGAGCGCTCTGCCAGCACGGGGGCAGGGCTCAGTTGTCCGCTGCCCATGGGGTCCATGCAGTCCAGCTGAGAGGCCGACGCGCCGCCCAGGTAGTCCAGATCCCTGCACACACAGACACACGAGAATGGGTCGGTGAATGGGTGAAGGATGAGAGAAGAAGGCCAGGCCCTTGGCTTGGCTGACCACATAGAGGCTGATCTGAGTACGCCGTCGATGCGCTCTCTCTTTTTGGTGATGGCCCGTACGAGGGCATAGATGCCATGGATGGCCAGCACCAGGGCCACGTCGCACAGCACCGCAAAGATGAGGTACTTTAGGCTCCGCCACACACCGTACCGCTCATCCTCCACACCAAACAGATAGATGTCGCTCTGGGGGGAGGGGGACCACACAGTCACACAGTCACACAATCACACACAAACATACAATCCCACAGTCATCCCATCTCGCCCATGGCAAGCTGTGTGTGTGTGTTGTTCTGTGCTGTGTGTCGGCTGCACATACGAAGAAAATGAAGATGATGAATCCCCAGGTGAAGATCTGCTGGAAGACCTGGGCGCACCTCGCCCGCCGCACCAGGATCCTTCTATACTTGGACGCTCCCCAAACCTGACGAACCCACCAGGACGTCCCCAGCCCAAGCCCAGGACGGTGAAGGTAAGGCTCTTCAGCCACAAGCGAGGTGCCGGAGTCGGTCCTTTTCAGGCCGGAAGAGTCGCCAGAAGGGGCGGTGCTCGCCACGGACGAGTGGCGTCCCGATGTGGAAACGCGGTTGGCGGCCATCAAGAAAGGAGGGAGTGGATCGCTCGTGTTGACGTGATATCTCACGAGTCACTTCATCTCTCCGTTCTCGGCTGCGGAACTTCTCCGCCGCTTTTGCGTGAGAAGGAACGAAGTGCGTCAGCGAGCTTAGTTCGCAGACGCCGAGCTCGCAACTTCCCCGGGCATAGATCTGGAGTCCCCTTGAGAGTTTCCGAGCGGTTTAGCACTCATGGTGCTTTCGCTGCTCCCGCTCTGAAGATTCTGAAGAAGAACACAGCCGTTTGCCTCTCATTCACTCATGGTGCTGTTGCTGCTGATCCTCTGCTGCATGTGCCTATTCGACGCCTCAGAAGCCCTCGTCCACCCCACCCGCGCTGCCTCGTTCCGCCATCGTTGGCCGTTTGCGTCCATCGTCGGCTACCCCGTCGCGTTGGCATTCATCATGACCCCTCCCACGCGCCGAAGAGTCCACCGTGCGGTCGTGAGGCGAATGGCCATGAGGGAAAGGAGAGGGACTCGGATGCCTCCAGCTGAGCCACCGAGAGAGGGGCATGATGCCCTGGACGAGGGGAAGTTTGTGGTGCCCTCGCGGCCGCCTGACGATCAGCATGTGCACATAGATGAGATGGAGGCGGGCATGCTGCTGCTGGAGGGAGAGAGAGATCATGACGACGACCACAACGCGCCGAAGAGGTCGCTATTTGACGACCTGGCGACCGCTGGGCCGGAACAACCAACACCAGCACCAACAGCAGCAGCAGCAGCGACACCCTCCCCCTCTCCCTCTCCCTCCCCCCTGTCAAACCTTGAGGACGCCCTGCACTCGTCTGTCAACGATGTCTTCAGCAAGGCCCAGGCGTCTCTCGAGGCCGCCACAGGCCTGCCCCTCCGTCTGGGGGCCTCCTCGCTGGCCTCTCTGATCGAGGTGGACCGCCAAGCCAGGCTGAGTGCGGCCATCCCCGGCAGCGACATGACGGCAGTGTTCCTGGGGACGGGCTCGATGTACCCGACAAAGCACCGTGGGACGTCGAGTGTGGCGCTGAGGTGGGAGAGCGACGGGGGCGACATCTGGCTGTTTGACGCGGGGGAGGGGACGCAGCTGCAGATACAGGCGAGCCCGATACGGGCGGGGCGGATTCGCCGGGTGTTCGTCTCTCATATGCATGGCGACCATATGATGGGGCTCGCGGGGATTGTCACATTCCTCACATCACAGTACGCAAGCCTCGCACACATGTATTTGGCTGTGTGTGCGCATATCTCTCTCTCTCTCTCTCTGTGTGTGTGTGTGTGTGCTGCCAGTGCGACTCGCGAGGTGCCGTTGGAGATCTATGGGCCAGAGGGGCTGAGGAACCACCTCAGGGCCGCTCTATGGGTGGGTGGTGGGGGAGCTTTTCTCCACCTGTCCATTGATCAGAGGCTGGTCCTTTGTCTGTGTGTGTTCGTTGATGTGTTGTGTGCAGCTGTCGAATGTGAAGAAGTGCGGCTACTGGCGCGTACACGAGCTTAAGGGCGTCCCTTACCTGCACGACAGATGGTGGGTCCGTCACACAACACAACACAGGACAGCACAACACAGCACAGACAGATACGAGGCAAAAGAGGTAGGTGTTTGCCCATTGTTGTGTGTGTGTGTGCAGGTATCGGCCGCCACGACCCGTCAAGGCATACAAGTCAGTCTCTCACTCAGCAGACAGACAGACAGACACCGTACACACACAGACCTGTCTGTGTCATGTGTGCGACGTATGTTTGTATGTGTGCATGTCAGCTTCCCCCGCGAGATCGACGGCGGCGACGACATCTACCCCCACACAAACGGCACCTACACACTCTTCCACCTCCCTCATGTCACTGTGTCCGCTGCACCACTACGAGTCAGTGCCATGACACCCCCCGACACACACACACACACACGAGCCTCTCCAATGGAATGCAGCACACGGTGCCGACGGTCGGTTACGTGATCGAGGAGAAGTCGCGCCCCGGCCGTGTCGACACCGACGTGATATTCCCCATCATCGAGAGGAACGCCGAGGAGCTCAGGCAAATGTACCCCGGCAAGAACCCCAAGAAAATCATACAGGTAAGTGGGTGGGTAAGTGGTCGAGTGACCGATCCCACTCACTAACCACATTCACCAGAGAGAGTTGCCCATCTCTCTCTCCTTTTGTGTGTGTGTGTGTGTGTGTGTGTAGAGGTTGAAGTCTCTGGGTGCCGGTGAGGCCTACCGCTTCCCTGACGGCACGGTGGTGTCGGCCGAGGAGGTCGTGCCCCGATCGCGGGAGGGGCGGAAAGTCGCCATATGCCAGGCACGCACACGCACACGCACACACACACACACACACACACAGATAGAGGGAGAGAGAGTGTCTGTCTGTCTGTCTGTCTGCTTGTCCGTGTCTCTGTCTGTGTGTGTGTTGGCAGGACAGCTGCGACTCGTCGGCGATTGCAGAGCTGGCCAAAGACGCAGACCTCCTCGTAAGCTCCCCAGCCCCACTCCACACACACACGTGCGTGCCCTCTTATCCCATGTGACCAGGTCCACGAGTGCACCAACTCGCTCGTGGCCAAGGACGCGGCAGCCGCGCCGGGAACCGACCCAGACGACCCACCACTGTCGGCGGATGACATCGACACCGCCCTGCCCATCAATGAGTGGGAGGCCGCAGACTGGGCGGGACTGCGGCAGCAGCTGGACAGACAGACCTTCGACAGAGGGCACTCCACACCCACCATGGCCGCCAGGTCAGCTGAAAAGCTCATCCAACGAGCCGTCTGACTGTGCGCCTGTCTCTTCGCTCGTCAGGTTCGCCCGCTCCATCGAAGCGCGTCGTCTGGTGCTGACGCACTTCTCGCAGCGGTACAAGGGCGACAGCTCCATTGCATCGGTGCAGACGATGATGCAGTTGGAGCGAGAAGCCAGCCAGGTGCTCAGCGAGTGGGACCATACAGACGAGAGGCGGGCATGGGCGGCAGACAGAGTCAGTGGCAACGGGGATCCGGGGCCGCGTGTGATCGCTGCGTGGGACGGGATGGAGCTGTCGATACCGCGACGAGAGTGAGGCCCACTGACCGATCCAGCGACCGGCTGAGTGTTTTCGTGTGCGTGTGCTGAGTGCGGTTTGCGTGGGAGTCGTCGGTCGGTCTGTGTCGATTTGACTCACATGGCCTGCACGGCATTGACCGACACCCTTCACCCCACATGTCAGTCCGTTCCCTTCCCTTACGAGCAAACGGAAGAGTGACCATTTCGGCGCACGTCCTTGCCAGTCAAATCTGACTTCGATCTATCATTTTGATTACTACTGTACAGTCCCCCCCTCTACTACCCACCCACACACATACCGCATACACACCAAGAGGTAGTTGCAACAGTTCTTTCAACGGTTCTGCAGCACGGGGAGCCATTTCTACAAGACTCATATTCGCGTATTCGGGGAGGAAGGCCCACTCGAGGAAGGTGACAAGGAGGACGGTCCGTGAGACCGCACCGACGCAGGCGAAGAGGGCAAGAAATGCTAACGAACCGGCCTCTCTCAGGGCAGCCTTCCACGACGGATCTGCACCCATCGTGGAAGAGAGCAGACTCACTCCTATGCAATGGCGAATGGAGTGTGTTCAGAGGCTCGTGCGTGTGTGGCGTCCATACGCACCTTTCTGCTGCAGGATGAGGCGTCTTTTGGTCTCCTTAAGCCCCTGAAATTTGCTGTACTCGGCCATGAAGCGAGGGTTCTCCTCGAAGGTCCCCAGCCTCCGGTCCACCTCAGCCATCCGCTGCTCAGCCAATGGCTGCAGACAGACAGACAGACCGACAGATAGCCATTCATCAGTGTGCATGTGTGTGTGGCGACATAGATGTCATTCAGTCACCTTGGTTGGCGGTTTGACGGCTCTCATCTGAGAGGCCACACCTGTGTGTTTGGTGGCGCGGGAGAGGCGGACGGGCGGCGCGACAAAGGCAGACACCGCGATGGCCGGCAGCCCTCCGCTGTCAGCAGAATAAGACAGACCACCATCACCGTCGCTGATGAGGGCATAATGCTGGAGTTGATGCTGCGCTTCTTGTGCATGGCGTGCTGGTGCTCCCGGCGGGCACGTTGTCGGCCCCTTTGCTGCCTCTTCTCGAGCCGCTGTTTGGCGCGGTTGAACTCATCCTCCATTGCCGACAGCGGTGCGGTAGCTGCCGCACACACACGGAAAGGGAAGGTAGTCGGCAAACATAGGGTCTAGGGTTTGGGTTTAAACCCTACTCTGTCACAGGAATATGAATAGCGAGGCGTGTACGTCTGCGTGTGTGGATCTGTGGTTGGCCATTTGCAGATGACGCCGTGGACAGTGGCATGCAGCGGATGCCCGCCGTGCACAACAACCATTGAATGTCTGGTCGTCCATTGCCAATGAGTCAATCAGTCAATCGCCAGCCAACGAACACCCAACTCACCGCATCACCCCCTCGTGCCGCCCAGCCCTCACCACACACTACAGCTCAGCTGCAGCTACAGCCAGCTGCTGGCACTTGATCCACTTCGCAGTCAGCTGGATGTCCTGCGCGCACACAATACACAACAACAACACAACACAACACCCACACCCACACACACACAATGACACATGCATCCCTTCGCACTACTCCACCCACTGCTGTTCCTTCCCGTGTAAGTCTGCCTGCTTACGTACATACCTGTGCTTGAGGGCGGCTGAGGCTGTCCACAAGGTCGCGGATGAAGTTGCCGATGGTCCAGCCGAGGATCTCCTCCTCATCAAGCTCCTGCTGCGAGTCTCCCACTCGCTGCAAGCCAGCCTGCTGCCCTTGAGCCCCTCCTTGACCGACCTCCCCCTGCAGCACTATCTCGCCCGCCCTCACGTGGTGGGTGATGGCGGACTTCATGTCGTTGGCGATCGCTGAGGGCGCTGTCGTTGTGCGCTTGTCGTACCCTGTCGCTCGTTGTCGCAAGTCCCTCACATCGCCCTCTATCGTCGCCAAACGCCTGTCCACGGCGGCGAGCCCCTTGTCCACGGCGGCGAACCCCTGTGTCATCGACTGCACCAGTGGCTGTGTGATCGCCTGCACCAGTGGCTGCACCCAGTCGGGTGTACCGTCAGGTATGGTCGGAGGCTGCTGCTGGGGGGCTGGCATGGAAATCTTAGAGGGGTCTGCTGACGGTTGGGCGTGCGCGTCGAAGTAGTCGCGAAGCGATGTCTGCCGGTTCGTTGCATCGAAGAAGCCGACGGGAAGCTCCTCGATGCACTGCATGAGAGAATACCTAGATGCCGACGGCGCCTTTCGCAGGAAGGAGCGCGGCACGTGCAGGAAGTTTCCCGTTGGCTCCCGCAGTGAGTCCAGCGGGCAGACGAATAGCTGATGATACACTTGAGCGGTCTCCTCGGGGTCCTGACGATGGCGGACGCCTCGGTTGCGATGCGCCGACAGGCCGTGGACGATGGCGCCCACCGCCCCCTTGTCCTTGACCGACAGCGGGCTCCCCGAGTCACCCGGCTTTGAGCTGATGCCCGACAGCTGCAGGAACGACACCGTGCCATCATCCTTCTTGTTCACGCCGCAGACCACGCCACCAAACCGACGGCTGTACTGGTACTCGGCTGACGCGCCTTCCTCAGTGACGATCTCCTGCGCCTCCAGCTGCACCCCGATATCCAGGCCGTAACAGATGGATGTCTGACGGCGGGGAGAGGCATTCTGCTGCAGCGTGGCAATGGCGATGTCGGGATGGCCCTCAGAGAGATAGTGCTTGTGGATGTAGTACTCCTTGATCTCATGAGAGCCTTCACCGTACGTAACAGCTGCACCGTCGACGTCGGCGTCGCACAACACGACATGTGCCGCCGTCCCGCACACGTTGGGACTCAGCAGCACACCTTGATGCCCACCGGGAAAGCCGCATCAAATCCGTTGGGCGCTGCCGGGGAAACATGAGGTCAACATCCTCTTTTCACGCTTCGGGTAAGGGTGGACGAAAGGGTTTGGGTGTAGGGTTTGGGAGATCTCCCCACTAGCTAACGACGGAGGAAACCCTAAAGGTGCACATTTAGGGTTTCCTTTTTGGCTTCATGGCGATGTCAACCGCCCGCTGGTGGTTCGAATGGTGTGCTTCTCGAGTCGCGCGGCACGGTATCTCGCGAGCATAGTGCAATTCGATCAAGATCTGGGCTAATGGGACATTCAAACCCTAAACCCTGAACCCCAACCGAGCGGCTTCAGGCTTCTGTTGCAGAACCTATAAAGACGTGCGCCGTGGTGGCGTTGTCAACCTTATTACTTTGCCCGCTCCAGCTTGAGCTCCTCGGGATCCACGGCCGCCGAAGGCGGCCGGCACAATACTAGTCGGCATAGGTGCATGCTTCTGTGCGTTGCATGTTGCTAGTTTAGTGGACAGGATCCCCTCGGGGTTACAGACACGAGTCTCGTTAAACACAATAACCAACCAACGAAGGCACCTCTTAGGGACCGCCCTCTTCGCAGCAATGAAGAACCGATGCCCCGTCGCCCTGCCATTCATGTGAGGCGATGCCGATCTCTGTCACACGGGCCATCGCCTTCGCATCCGTGGCCGGCGCAGGTAACCAGGCAGTCAGGCAGATGAGCACCGGATGGTCATCGTACGATCTGTCTGCTCCATGGTTGCGTTTGCTATGTGTGTGTGTGTGTGTGTTTGTGTGTGCCTGGTGCAGGTGTGGCTCTCGCGTGGAAAAAGCCATACGCCGATTGGCAGCGGGAGGAGAAGGCCATCCGTCAAGACATCCGAGAGGAACAGAGGAAGGCCCGCATCAGCCAATCATCGTCACAGCAGCCAAGGGGCCTCTCCAGGTTCATCCCTCCTGCCGTCGCCGCCATAGACGCCGCCGCCCCACTTACCTTGATGCAGTCGATAGGCCTCGACCAGTGGAGAGGGGAGCTGTGTGGACAGGCGACTGGCCGGGTGCTGGAGGTGTGTGTGGGGAAGGGCGAGAACTTCCCTCACTACGACAAGGCCAGCATCGAGGAGCTGGTGCTGACCGATGTGGACGGGGAGGTGCTGCAGATTGCTAGGGAGAGGAGCCGGCAGGTGCTGGAGGGCTTGAGGGTGGAAACTTGCCAGTGCGATGCTGCAGGGATGCTGCCCTTCCCCGATGACAGCTTCGACTGCGTCGTTTGTGCGTTCGGCCTCTGCAAGGCGGAGGACCCCATCGAGGCCGTCCGCGAGATGGCGAGAGTCGTGAAATCGGGCGGAAAGCTCTTGCTTCTCGAGCACGGCTGTGGGAGTTCTGCCCTGATCAACACCTGGCTCAGCCTGTCGATGAAGCAGCGGTTCAGAAAAGACGGGTGTTTCTACAACCGGCCTGTAGAGAGAATCGTGCAGCAGAGTGGCGTGGATATCCTTCAGCTGAGGCGACGTCACGCGCAGACACAGTACATGGTCGTGGCGTCCAAGAAGGAGCCCGGGGCGCTCGAGGCTCAGCGCGCGAGAAAGGAGCTGCCGAGGCTAGCTAGGGGCGGTTGAGGGATGTTGTGTGGGACGTTTCCTTCTTTTTCGTGGCCCTGACGTGACTCTCGATGGATTGATGAGATGACATACAGATTGCTGCATGAGTGCATGAAGGAAGGCGATGAATGAATGAATGAAGCCTTATATATTTAAATCGGTCATGTCAGTCATGTAAGTCACACGCATAATGAAAAAGTTCGCACATCGCTCACATCACACGCCCATCCATCCACTCGTCCATCCATCCGCCGATCCCTTCAGATTGATCAGATCAGTGGTCCGCCTGCCTGTCCTGGGCCGCCCATTGCGCCAGGCGGACTCACTGGCCTCTCGTCTGCCGTTGTTCCTGGTCCACTAACCCCGCTCATCCCCTCTGCTGGCTGCCCTTGTGCCCCGCCCATTCCCCCCGCCCCACCAGCTTGCTGCTGCTGCAGCGCCTGCAGCTGCTCCTGCATGGCCTTCATGGCCTTTTCGACCTCCTCTTGCGGCGTCTTCTTGAGCAGCAACAGCTCCTTCTGCTTCTGCCGCAGCTTGTCGCGAATGAACCTCAGTCGGTCCTCGGTGTTGGTCATGCACATGGCGTCGTACTTGTCGGCCGTGAGTAGGTGGTGCTCCATCATGAGCATCGAGGAGATCTGCACGTACGACTGCAAATCGCTGATGGGGTCGATGGCCATGTCGGCGGTGCGCGTGTCGATGGTCTCTTGTGCGGAGGGCCGCAGGCGGATATTCATGGCCGTGAAGGGCTTGTTAAACCTGTCCATAAGCTCGGCCTCCACCTCGTTGCACTGATCGTGCAACCTGCACACACACACACATCCATCCATGTGCACATCCGGTCGGTCCTTCAACGCCCTCTTGCTTCCCCACCTACCTCATGAGCTCGTCGATGATCTTCTTGGCGGTTTCAGGGTCCACCAGGCCCTCTTTGTCTTCGATCTTGGTGACGTTGGCAATGATGTGGGGCTGTTTCTGCTTGACGGCCTCGATCATGACTCGCCCCACCACTCGCGCCTTGACGTTGAGTACCGTCTGGCCGTCCACCTCAAAGGGCGTCTTCTCCAACACCTGCCAGCCAGTGACGCAATCGTGTCGTGTGTGATGGACGAGTGTGGGCGAACGATGGCTGTGGCTGTGTGTGTGCCTGAGTGTGTGTGTGAGTGACCTCACCCAACCCACCTTACTTACCTTTGCGTATACGGCGAGAGGGAGGACCTGTATGCTCTGTGGGTGGAAGAAGCAGACGCCGAAGACGTCCTCAGGCGTGCGGACGATCTTGTCGAACTCACTGTCGATGTTCGGACCCTACAGGCGACAGACAGACAGAGCCACAAGCCATCGATGCACAACACACACTCATCCATTCATCCACCTGTCTGTCTGTCTGTCTGTCTGCCCGTCCGAGTGCACCGCACTGCACAAACACGCACCAAACCTGGAAGGTCAGCGTGTCCTCGAACCCCAGCATGAGGGGTATGGCCTCATTGGACAGCTCCTCTGCAAACACGGGGAAGAACCTGAAGTCCATTCCCTCGCTCCACGACGAAGGGAACTCAAGCATCCCCTGAGACCGCATACACAGCGGAGGATGGGCTCTTGGTGGTTGGCGTGGCCGCCGCCATTGGTGGCGCAAGAAGGACGACTGAGGTGGGGACTGACTGCGGTGGGTAGGAGGGGTAAAGGCGTCAGTTGCTGCCGCGATGAATAATGGCAGCAGGGGTAGGATGCCGGATGAAAGCTTCATTGCTGCAGCGAGAGGGGATGCAGTGCGGCCCTTCGCTGTTCCCCAGAACGCAGGCCAGATCTCGAAGCTAAGCTCGCAGGGCAATGGTCGCAGGGGGAGGCGACCGAGGGGAGGGGGAAGGAGCGCTTCTCCATCACAGCTGAACACTCTGCGTGCTGCTTTTGGGATCTCTCCTCCAATCCACCTTGCCGACGAGTTTGACGAGTACACCCTGCCCCTCCCGCCAATCGCCCGCCTCCGTCCTATGATGCGCCGCCCGCTCTGCCAGTACTTCAGCGCCGACCCCACGCTCCTCCAAGAAGAGATCTCCTTCTGCTTCAACCACCCCACATTCGGCCCAGGCAGCATCCCTCCCTCTCAACGCCACGCCAGCGACCCTGACAACGCAGCACCGGGTGCGGACTTCCCGGTCGCATTGCTGGTGCCACACGGGGCGCTGTGCGACGCGGGCCCTGTCACGGCGTGCGGCTATGCGGCGCTGAGCTCTGCTGCCCATCTCACGGCCGTCTGCCCACAGACGGCCCTCATGATCGGCACCAGCCACCGGCCCGCCCCGCCCCTCTGCCTCAGCGCCCAGCCCTGGCTCCTTCCCTTTGGCACTTTCCACCCCGACGCAGGGCTCATCAGCCGACTGACGCAGCAGGGGATCCCAGTTGCAGAGCTCTACCATGACCAAGAACACAGCATAGAGTGAGTCAGTGAGTGGCTGAATGTGGATGGATGGATGGATGGATGGGCTGGTTGTATCTGCCTCTCTGGCTGTGTCCGTCTGCAGGAACCAGCTGCCGTTCCTGCACGAAGTCTGCGGCTCCCACAACTTGCACATCGCCCCGCTGCTCGTCAGCAGCGCCTTGGACCTCACCTCAGCCCCACAGTGGGCCCAGCGCATCGCCAGCTGCATCCGCCAAACCCCCCGAACGGTCGTCGTTATCGGCACCACAGACTTCACACACGCTGGCGCCGGCTATGGCGAGCTGCCGTCTGGCCGACCACAACGGCAACATGGGTCTGTGTCTGCAGCGGAGTTGCTGGCGTACACTCAATCGCAGGACGGCCCGGTGCTGTCCGCTGTCAAGAGCTTCGATGCGCAGCGTGTGGTGGAGCAGCAGCAGAGGACGCAGTGCAGCATGTGCGGGCTGCACGCCACCGTGCTGACGATGGAGGTTGCGCGGTGTCTGGGGATGAGTGGCGGCCGGCTGCTGTCGTATGCCGTCAGCAGTCAGGTGCTGCCGCGGGACGATGTGACGGGCTTCGCGTCTTTCAGCTTCCAGTAGATGGAGAGATGGAGGCATGACGCAATCAATGCCTTGGGGTGTGGGGGTCCCGTTGCCCCTTGCGATGTGATATGGCTGATCTGTGTATGTGGACAGGATTGATGTATGTGGAGGGAGGGAGGGATGGAGGGAGGGAGGGAGTATGGGCCGACCACATGGACATTTTGTAGGTGGACGGTTGGTGGTTTATTTGTCGTACCCAACGAACTATGGCTGTACATAGTGCTTGAGTGCAGCCCCATATCTGTCTGTTTCCATTCTTCAGCCTTTGTGCATGTGTCCCACACACACGCACAAAGGCAGAACAATGGAAACAAACAGACAGGGGGCTGCTCACAGGGGGCTGCTCTTGGGATGGACGACAGTTAACTTCCGGAGATGTAAGACTTTTTCCTGTCAGACTGAGGTTCACACCGGCACAAAAGTCACCAACACGGGCTTCATATAATGCGCGCTCACTAAGGACCGACCGGTCGATTGAAAACAGCACACGCACATGGGTGGCCCTGTACTCGAGTTAAGGAACAAAGGCGAAAAGATGCATGTTTGGTTTGACGTCTATACAATCGCGTCTCGTGCAGCTCGTAAAGACATTGCGTCCGACACTGGACTTCGACATATACTACAAAAACACAGGATCTATAAAGTCAGAAAGAGCCGAGAGGGAACGGGACAGAGCCGAGAGGGAACGGGACAGAGCCGAGAGGGAACGTGACAGAGGAGAGAGGGAACAGAAACAGAAAAGAGAAAAAATATAAGACACCACATCCCGGATTAAACTCGACGACAAGAACCACATACAGCCCCACCTATTTCTCTCCCTCACTGTCTCACTGCCCAACGTGCAATATCACTATATCGTCAGCATGAAACTCAGTCGACCCACCCAGCACCGCATGGCCATGCTGGTTCTTCTTTCCCGTGTAACCGTAAGGTACATGGCTGCTGAGGGTGAACTGACGACAGCGGCGGATGTCGGCAGCAGGCCGACCAGTGCCATCGCAGCCCAAATACAGATGCCCACCCACATATACCTTCGCACAGCCATCTACAGCCCCCCTCTCCCCGCCACCTCCACAAACTGCCACCCTCGGCCTCGTAGGTCGATCATGGTCGGCCTGGCGAAGTGCCCGGCCAGTGAGAAATACCACACATCGCACCATTGCATTTTCACGCCATTGTGGTCGTCGGGCAGCCGCAGGCCGCCACTGATGTAACAGCCGAAGACGTACTGATCCTTCCAGATGATAAACACTATGCGACTCGTGTTGTCGCCCACACAGCGGAGCATATCGGCATAAGAGGTGCCGTCGCGGGAAGACCTATCACAGAGCACCAGGTTGTTCATGTCGGTCGAGCACATGTGTGTACGGCTGCCTGCGTACCGGTAGATGGGACGAACCAGCCAGCCGTGCAGAGAAATGCGTTGGTCAATCGTCAGGCCAGAGCTGCCCGAGATATGTGACTGCAATCCATCCAATACTCAACCATATGTGGCATTCGATGATTCTCCAATTGACACACACGGCATCCGTACCAACATGTATGCATCCGTGCCGTGGCGATTCGACTGGCACAGCTGCATACAGACAGACGCATATGATATGTACCAAACAAAACAAGTCAGGAATGAATGGCATGAATCATACAGCTTGCCTGCTCGATTAACGCATTCATCCCCACCAGCACCACCAGTAGACCAAGCGCTACAACTATCCATCCACCCATCCATCCATCCATCCATCCATCCATCCAAACGAACATACAACCGTCCTCCTTCCCGCTCTGCCTACCGGCATTCAGTGGCGGCAGCGAGAGACTGCCACCTCCGTCAACCGCGTCCTCTTCACCGTCCGACTCATCTGCCCCGACTGCCGGCGGAGCATCACCACCACCACCACCAGCGTCCCGGCGCGAGTCTTTCCCCCCCTCGCTAGTCCGTCCAGGCTGACGTGGGCCGCACTTGGCCTGCTCCATCTTCGGGAGGATCTCCTCCATCGACCTTTCGAAGCGTTCACAGGACGCCGCCATCTGCAATTGCGTGATCGCCGCCCTGAAAGATGGATGGATGACACAGAGACAGCCCAGTGTCATCTTGCCGGGCCTTTTGCGCAGCATCGTGTGCTCACTTGAGTTTGCTGCGGACGCTCTCCAGCTCTGCCCGGGCGGCATTGTATTCGTCGTAGCACCTCAGGCTGGCCATCAGCAGGGCGAGAGCGATGCCGAATATCAATCCGCACGAGAAGATAACGAGTGTCATTATGCGCGGCAACGAAGGCGAGCCTATATTGGGGATGATGAGCGCAGGGGCTCGGCTGATGGTCCGCTTCGTCGGTGACGGTGGGATGCTGGCATGTCCTCACATGCCCGGGTGAGAAGCACAGGATGCACTCTTGCCTTGGCCTTGCCAGTCTGCCCTCTCAATCGGCGCCAGGCACACCTGCAGCAGACACACACACACACAGGTCGTGCGATGAATCAATCACAACAGGCAGGCAAGAGTCCGTCGCCCTTCAGCAGTATTGGTTACCTGTGTTTCTGTGATTGCCTGTGCCTTCGCCTGTGTGCCATGACCTGTGTGCGAATACATCTCTAGATCAGACGCGAGATTCTTCCTCGAAGCTAAGCTCGCACTGCAGCGATCTTCCGACGTCCATCCCGTCACAGGAAGGCCTTGGATCTCGTGTGCGGCAGCTACCGCACCGCTGTCGGCAATGGAGGATGAGTTCAACCGCGCCAAACAGCGGCTCGAGAAGAGGCAGCAAAGGGACCGACAACGTGCCCGCCGGGAGCACCAGCACGCCATGCACAAGAAGCGCAGCATCAACTCCAGCATTATGCCCTCATCAGCGACGGTGTTAGTCGTGTGTCTTATTCTGTTGACAACGGAGGGCTGCCGGCCATCGCGGTGTCCGCCTTTGTCGCGCCGCCCGTCCGCCTCTCCCGCGCCACCAAACACACAGATCTGGCCTCTCAGATGAGAGCCACCAACCGCCAACCAAGGTGACTGAATGACATCTATGTCGCCACACACACATGCACTCTGATGAATGGCTATCTGTCTGTCTGTCTGTCTGTGCAGCAATCAGGTGAGCAGCGGATGGCTGAGGTGGACCGGAGGCTGCGGACCTTCGAAGAGAATGCTCGCTTCATGGCCGAGTTCAACAAGTTCCAGGGACTCAAGGAGACCAAAAGACGCCTCACCCTGCAGCAGACCAAAGGCACGCAGACACGCCACACGCACGCACTCCTGCAGGGGTTCATTGGTGAGTTTGCTCGTGCAATGTCTGTCTGGTGTGGATGCGAGGGCTGCAGAAACGTGGGAGGAGGCTGTCGTGAGAGAGGCCGGTGCGGCAGTAGCTGGTATTCTCCTCGCCTGCGTCGGAATGGCCTTCCTCTCCTGGCTGTTTGTTGCCACTATGGATTATATGTTTGCTCCTTTGGAAGGTGGCTGACGGGGGCAGGTGAGGGCTGTGCGGGCTGGCTGACGTAGTATGTGTGTGTGTAGGGGGGGAGGGGGCTGCGCGGGCTGGCTGACGAATGTGTGTGTGTGTGTAGGGGGGGAAGGGGCTGCGCGGGCTGGCTGACGAATGTGTGTGTGTGTAGATGTCGATGTAGGGAGGGGGTGAGGTGACACATGCCATGGGGCCGACTGCTTTTTCTACGTTAACGGATTGTTTGTCGGGTTTGTGCGTTGTGGGTGGGGGGGTGTAAGGGACTGTAATGAATGAAAAATGAATTCAAATCCACTTGAAGTGCACATGTGCACGTGCCACAAAACGGTCCGTCCCATCCCCACTCACTCACTCGCTCACTCACTCTTCCTCTCCGCTTTTGGGGAAAAACTTTTTGAGGGCAACGAATGAGAGAAGTTGGAGAGAGCCTGCCAACAGAATGATCTCCTCGGCGGCAACTCTCTGCAGCTGTGACAGAAGTGGAGCCACAGATTGCTGTGCCTCTATGTTATCCACGCTCCGCTGAATGATATATATGAGGAAAACCTGAGGCCATATCGCAGCTGAACCTGTATTCAACACTGTCAACAAGCCCTCAGCAAGTAGCTTGAGGCCTTCCTTGATGCTTTTGACAAACTTCGCTGAAAGGGAGACAGACACAGTGGCTCCATCCACGGCCTGTGCTGCCCACTCACCTTGTCGTGTGTAGGGCTCTCAGTCTCCGTCCCACCTTGCGGGCCGCTGGGAGGGCTCTCAATCTCCGTCCCGTCCTGCACTCAAATGGGGACATCGATGCACGCACACAAAATGCTTCCTGCTCTATCAAATGTGGTCTGTTCGTGGGCTCGGTCAACAGCAGCGGACGACAGACAGACAGACAGACAGGGAGTGAGGGGGCGGGACGTCACGGCCCGTCATGGATGTCACAGTCTCAAAATTGAATAAATGGCTCAGGGAGGTCAATGGCCGTTTGTATGTCAGTACGTATTGCTAGAGGGGGCGGGGGCTGCGATACAAGAGACATACCGACCGACCGACAGACAGACAGACCGACAGAATGATTGAGGCCGTGGACGGGGTGAATGAAGGCGTGTGTGTCAACGGCTGAATGGATGGATGGATGGATCTTCGGACGCCTGTGTGGTGTGGCGAGATCAATAAGCCAGCGAACGAACGAGTCTTCAAGTTCCCTTCACTAAAGCGCCCACCCATACACAACTCACTGCGTCCCTCCCTCCCTCGTGGGCGTCAGTGAGTCAGTGAGTCACGAGAACCAGAGACACACGTAGTAGATCTGCGGCGCCGCCCTGGCCAGCTGCAGCACCTTGACGGCAGCTGACGGCGCATCCACCGGCGGACCACTGCGCACACACAGGCACACAGGCACACAGACACACACACCGACATCGACATGGTCATGACTCACAGACGTGTGGCGTTCGTTCGCTTCCTCACCCTGATGCAGTGCAGCATGCCTCAGTGTTGGTGCAGGCCCTGCTGCCGCACCCCTTGGTCAGCTGCACGAAGTACCGACTCACAAGCTGCTGCGGGTTCGTGCGGGCCTCCATGCTGTCCAGCAAAGCGCGGCACCTTGGACACAGCCCGTCGGACTCAGTGCCGTCGCTCTCACCGCCCGGCCGCTCGTCACACGGCATGTTGCGACACTTTGACGGCCGGGGCGCTGGTGGTGGGGGTGGTCGTGCTGCTGCTGGTGGTGGGGCGGGGGCGGGGTGCGAAGATGGCGGCATCATGTCCCTGTCGACTTCGGCCAGCGTGTGTGCCACCTGCATATGTAAGTCCATCTCCTGCACACACAACACACACACACACACACACAAACATCGCCCCTCTCCCTCTCCCTCTCTACGCCTCCCTGCCACCCCACCTACCTTGAGTTGTATGTTCTTGCCGCACAGGTGGCACTCGGCCGTGCGGGACCCGCAGTAGGCCTCGTGTGAGGTGAGGCCCCGCAATCTGTCCCGGTGGTCGAGGCCCCGCCCGTCCCCGGCGGGGAAGTAATTGCCGCAGAACCGACAAAGCACCAGACGCCGAGGACACTCTGTGCGCTTGTGCGCCTGATATGATATACACAGAGCGAAGATGAAAAGGGGCTGTCGGTGGGGGTGGGGCTGGGGGGGGTTGGTTACTGTGAGTTGTGATCTTTCCATCTCTTGGCCGCACTCGCACTTTATCAGTGTGTGCCACACCTCCATGTGCTGACACACACAGACACAGACACACACACAGAGGGTCCAATGGGTGGGCCACGATGACTGACACTCACTAACCTTGGCAGCCTGGTCGACGTGCATCGCCTGGGAACACTTTGGGCAGTGCCAATGAGAGGCGAACTCCGACCTGCACAACGAACGAAGACAATCCCCTCTCTCTCTCTCCCTGTGTGTGTGTGTGTGTTAATGCCAGATTGTCACCTTTTGAGCACAGCCTGGCAGATGGGGCACACTTGGCAGTGCCTCTGGCAGTGCAGCAGATGCAGGTCGAGGGAGGCCTCCGGCACCAGCTTGTGGCAGTTGGAGCACCTTACACGGCCTGACCATAGCACCTCCCTCTCCACACCTAACATAACACAGAGAGAGAGAGACAGAGAGGGGTTGATGCACACAGACAGACAGACAGACACCGCACCGCTGGTGGTGGCGTTGGTGCCGTCGTCGGTGCCCTCCGTCTGCCGCGCCTTGACGTCCTCGATGGCCACGGTGACGTCACACGTGGTGTGGTCGATGAAGCCGTGCACGCCCACAAAGATGGCGGACGGCCAAGACAACGACTGCTGGCCCTCTGCACACACCCACACACACACAGGCAGATGTGTGTGTGTGTGTGCGGGTGTGTGTGTGTGCCCATGTGTACCATTGAGTGAGGGCGAGCTCTCCATCGCGCCAAAGGGGGCGTAGGAGAGCACCTGGGACTGCAAGGGAGGGAGAAAGGGAGGGAGGGATGCTGTCTGTGTGTGTGTGTGTGTGTGTGAGTCTGCTTACTTGGTGTGAGTTGAGTGCCTCCCTGATCTCCTCTGACGAGATGGACAGCGTCTGACAGACAGACAGACAGACAGACACAGAGAGAGAGGGGCCCAATGACGATCTGTCTTTCTTTCTGTCTGTCTGCAGCCGATCGTACCTTTGTGCCCGCGGCAAAGTCCGCAAAATGGTGCTGGTGAGGGGCCGCTTCCGTGACCGGCGGCACAGACAAGTACAAATCAGCACCATCTGAAACACACACACAGCCATCCACCCACACACGCATCTGAGTCTCTATGTCTGTGTGTGTGGCCGACCGGCCCGACCTGGCGGCTCTGTCGCGAGCGTGAATGTGAGCTGCGAGAGGCCCTTCTCCAGCGACGTCAGCGCCCCTGGAGGGATGGGCGAGCGGAACCGTCGCAGCTCGCCTTTGCCCACGGTAAAGCTCTCCGGCTGCAGCCACACATAATGAACCCTCCGATGAAGGGACGGTGGATTGGGGGTGTGTGGGTGCGGGGACCTTCCCGAGTGTCAGAGGCGGCACTTCGTGTCGACTCAGCGCGGGAACGTCCAGATCGACGGCCAGCTGCACCACACACACCACACGAGAGCGCATAAATGGCACACCACACCAGATGTGCTCTTCACGCACCTCGGTGTCGATGATTGAGATGGCGTGGGCGTCGTTGTCGTCGGGCAGCACGCTGAGTATCTTCAGCGGGATGGCCCCCACACGCAGCACATCGCCCACTGTCAGGGTCGCGTGGTGCAGACGCAGGTGCGACTCCAAAGTCGACTGACGCACACACACACACACACACACACACAGAGAGAGAGAGAGAGAGAGAATGAGTTTCTTGTCGTTCTCTCTAATCGACGCACATACGCGGAAGTCGGGTATGTCCTGCACGGCGGCGTCGAGTGCTCGAACCTTGGCAAATGTGCCTACATCAGACAGACAGACAGAGGGGGAGAGGAGGGGGGGGGGGCTGCACACATAAGGACGGACCTTTGGGCAGCGGGGCATACTCCACCTTAACCTCCGACGAGGTGCTGTCCCTCGGCGGCATCGCCACATCCCTCTCCCTCTCCCTCTCGCCATCAACCTGCACACACACACAGACACACACAATAAATGGGTCAGCATCTCCTCCCGTGTCATATGGCTCGTTACACACCTGCATGGAATCTCCTCCCTCTCCCTCTGTGACGGCCGTCGTCAGATCGGCGTCATCGCCGAGCCCCTCCCACTTGGCCGCCTCAGTTTGGTCACCAAAGGGCAGCCCCAGGCAGGCGCGCACCTTGGCCGGCAACACCACCGTGTGCTGAGAAACCATCCGACCACCACCGATGGACATCTGTCTGTCTGTCTGGCTGTGTCTGTGTCTGTGTGTCTGTGTGACCTCAGCTGCTGAGAATTCGAGCACTCCGGCGTGTGTGTGTCTGCCGGTGGCCACGGCTGTGAGTTTGAAGAGGAGTGGGAACTCCAGACGGTCGCGGAAGGGAGACGAGTCGAGGGAGGACAGCACACTCGACGGCTGCAGGTCGGTCACACACATGGACAGACAGACAGACAGACAGACAGATCTCGTGTGTGTCTATGCGATCTCTCTCTCTCTCTCTCTCTGTGTGTGTGTGTGTGTGTGTGTGTGTCAATCACTCACGAGTATGATCCTGTCAGCGCTCTCCATCCTTGACTGCAGTCGCTGCAACGTGCCAGGGCCACTCGGCACACCGCCCTCCCTCTCTCCCTCCAGATCTCCTTCTACAGCCACGAGAGTCGTCTCGTACCTGACTTCGTCGGCGTCAGACGGCAATCCCGGCCGCCCTCCTGACGCATGAGCTGCTGACGATGGCGGCGGGGGAGGGCGGGATGCGATCTCCGCTGCACGTCGGGCGCGAGCTGCCTCGATGGACGAGTCATATCGGTGAGCTGCCTGCTGCTGGGAGAACCGAGGTCCCACCACACGACATACACAGAGAGAGAGAGATCAATCAACACACGCACACACACAAACAAACAAACACATTAGATCTGTTGCTGGGCGGCTTACCTGAGCCTCCACGGCGTGCTGGTGCTCCCGACGGGCACGTTGTCGGTCTGTTTGCTGCCTCTTCTCCAGCCGCTGTTTGGCGCGGTTGAACTCATCCTCCATTGCCGACAGCGGTGAACCTGCCGCACACGAGATTGTCGGTAGATGAGAGTGGCTGTGGAGGATCGCTGTCGTTGCCCGTTAAGGCAACAGATGAGCCAGAGGGACGGTTCACGAGAAGGAGGGACAGTTCGGAGTGCTCAGGGTTCTCAGCATGCAGTTGCATTACACGGGATCTACCCCAACCACGCAGCCTCTGACAGAGATCTTCAGCGCCTTCGCGGCAGGCGAGCTCAACGAAGCCATTCTCTGGCGTCGTTTGCTTCTCTCTCTGAAGATCTATCGGAGATCCGGGTAGATGCACTCATGGTTGTGATGAGGCTGCTGTCCGCCGTGCCGCTCTCCTGCCTGCACCTTATCTGGACGTCGTCAGCCGTCGCCACCTCACTCAGGAGGGCCCCTGAGCTCCTCTCTGACCTCCCACAGCCACAGCTACAGCTTGCCTTCACCCTCCCCCTCCCTCTGTGTGCAGCAGGCGGGCGGCTGAACCGCCATCGATGCAGGAGAAAGACGGCCATGGCCATCCCTCTCTCCACATCCACAACGACGGTGATGATGAGTGAAACAGCGTCCTCGCAATCATCATCAGCAGCAGCAGCAGCAGCAGGAGCAGCGAAAGATGCTGACAGCGACCTGCAGGTCAGCCTCGACCCATCATCACCATCGGCGTCTGCATCAGCCCCTCCCCCTCTGTCCGCCGACCTGACCAACGAGCTGCTGGCGTCCGCCAAGGCACAGGCAACCACTCAGCAGAAGACGGCAGAGGGACCACCATCGTCAGCACCACCAGCACCATCAGTGGGAGGCAACGCCACAGCAACAGCAGCCATGGAGGGCATCGATCCCGGAGCTAAGGACTTCCTCGAAAACCCTGATGTGGGAGCCGTCATCGTCTCCACGTACGACGAACGAGTCAATACGGACACCATAGCAGATCTGATCTCCCCCCTTGTGTGTGTTGTGTGTGTTGTGCGGAAGACAGTCAGGACTTTGACCTGGTTCGTCTGGAGGTGCTCGAGGAGTATCCCAGCCGCAAGAAGCGGAAGACCAGGTTCGCGGCCACCGTCAAATTCCCCGGTAGGCGGTAGCACACCCACTGAATTTCACATCCCACCACCCCACACCACAGCCACTGTGTGTGTGTGTGTGTGTGCAGGTCGGATGACACAGAAGAGCTACGACAGGATGATGAATCAGGCGGCCAAGGAGTCCAAGACCAAGCCGCAGAAGGGCTTCAGGGCGGGACAGGTGCCGCCATACTACGGCAGCATGATCAGTAAGTGAGAGACCCCCCCACACACACATGCCCTTCTCCCTCCCTGTCTGTCCGCTCGGCTCACCTCATTCCCAGGATCTTTCCTTGCGGACGATTTTCCCAAGATGATGGTCAAGGAGCTGCCGGGCATCTTCGAGCAGGAATTCAAGGCCCTCGAGCTGCTCACCCTCGCCGACGAGCTCACCACCACCGAAAGACGCGACGAGCTGAGAGAAAAGTTCACCCCTGGCGAGGAGTTCAACTTCACTTATCACGTTGAAGCCATCGTAGGCTCACGGAGGGAGAGGGAGAGAGAGAAGGAGAGAGAGAGAAACCAGATCGATCACATATTGGTCGTGTGTTGTGTGGTGTTCAGGAGCCCTTTGACCCCACGGGCACACTGGTGCAGATGAGGGAGGCCAGTGGCGACACGGGGGAGAGCATGTCTACCAAAGAGATACAGCAGCTGGCCAAGGCGATTTCTGACCAGAAGGACAAGATCAGAGTGGGCGGAGGCAAGAAGAGCTAGCTAATCGGGTGGCTGGCTGGGGTGGATGGATGGATGCGGAGTTGTGGACACAAGGGATCGTTGATCGTTGTAGCAAATGTTTGCCCTCTTGTGGTGTGCTCCTGCGGTCATGATGCTCGCCTTCACGTCAAGTCAAAGCTATGCATTCATCACATCAATCGGCAGATTCCCCCCCCCCCCCCACACAC
>CDMY01000501.1:0-10215 GCA_001179505.1 Vitrella brassicaformis | reverse complement strand
TGAGGACGCCGGTGTGACGATCCCTGCCTGAGGTCAACGCGTGATATGTGGTGGTGGTGATGTCTCGGACACATACTCGCGCGGCGCCCGAAGGCTTGCAGACAGACAGACAGACAGACAGAGATCGCATTCATGACCTGTGCGGAAGGATACATGGATGGATGGATGGACGCATGGCTGGTGCGTGATGGTCAGTAAATAATGGTCTTCAACGTCTCAACGATCCAATCATCAACCAGATGGCCTCTGTCGATCAATCAATCTCTCTCTCTCTCTCTCTGTGTGTGTGTGTGTGTGTGTGTGTGTGAGCTACCGCCCCACAATCCCACAATCGTCCATCCATCCATCCACCCCTCCCACGGAGAGTTGTGCACGGCACTCCCATGTACTCCAAAGCTATCGATCCCAGCGTCTCGCCAGGATGTGCCCACTGATGGATGGCTTTGGACCCACTGATTCATATCCTGAAAGGCAGAGAAATGAATAAGGCGACAGCGTCATGTATCATCTGACCGGCGCAGGCTCCTGCAGCTGCCAATGAATGGATGTCACTCGCTGTCAGCTCGACTGCCGACACCTCAGTTGCGACCTGACGCACACTCACACACACACACACACACATTCACACAAGAAGGCTGCGTATATTCGCGGCAGACATGCAGTGGGCTGATCTGTGGCATGGCATGGCATGGCAGAGATCACGTGGTGGTGCCCAGTGGCACCAGAGTGGTCGTTGGGTCGGTGTTGGTCGGCTGTCGGTTGACTGATCCGATAGATGGGCCGGTCGCGAGACTCACCAGGGGAGCGGCTCAGCAACACACAGACATCACCTCCTCAATCTCTCTCCGTACTTTTTGGCGGCCTTGGACGGCTGAGCTGCTCAATTCCGCGGGCGGCTGTTGCTGTTGAGTGCTGTGTCGGAGAGGGAAGGGGCTGGGGTAGCAGATGGAAAACTTCCCCACCGCGTGTCGGGTGGCGGTAGTACAGGTCCTGGGCTTCGTTTATAGTGAGGAATCCACCGAGGATGTCGCTGGCGAACGGACCACTTCACCAGCTCCCGCACTTCCTCCGTCCGACTCCTTGTCGGACAGAAGGCAGACCACATGGACCACATGTGGTCTGTGGCTGGGTGGTTTCTGATCACCACAGCCGTCCCGGGGCTCTGCGCGACGAAGTGGTCTTGAAGAAGGTTTCACGGAAATGTGAGGTGGAGAGATCTGCTGCTTTAAATTTGCCGCGCCCGCCTTCATCTGTGGGTCGACAGAGGCGTGTGCACGCCAGGTTGATGAATGCTGTCACCCTCTCTCGCACGCAAGAGTGCGGGTGTATCTCCATCTACTGCATGCGCCGACACACATAGCTATGTGGTGGTTACGTGCATTCGATGCCCATGCCGACCGACGACGCTCGATGGCTGGCACAGTGGTCGCACTTTGCCAGCCACAGAGCATCAACAGCCTCTCAAGGCGAGCGAACACACAGCCACACACAAACTAGCCGACACACGCCCAGCTGCGATTGCACGCCATAGATTGCGATCGACCACCCACACATCCATCCATCCATCCGCTAGGCACAGCACAGCACAGCAGCCCTCCATGGCATGCAGCACGCCACGCTACGCTGACTACCTTCCTACTCATTCAATTCATTCATTTCTCTCGGTCTGTCCTCTGTCTTCACTGACTCACTCGTCCTCCTCGCCCTGCCGTGGCTCCGGCTCGGGGATGGTCTTGATCAGGTCGTCGATGCGCAGGATCGTCACCGCTGCCTCAGTGGCAAACCTACACACACACACACACACACACACACGGCATGGGAGGGGGAGGCACAGACATAACAGACAGAATAAGGTGCGGTGGGGGGGAGTGGGTGACCTGATAGCTTTTGACTTGGTGAGCAGCGGCTCGAGCACGCCGTCCTTCATGCTGTTGCGGACCTTGCCGTGCACCAAATCCAAACCACACCTGTCGACACATCACATGACCACACACACACACACATAATGCGGTCAGTCAGGCGTGTGTGGTGTGGTGTGTGTGGTGAATGAAATGAGGTGAGTCAGTCGATGGACTGACTGACTGACCATTTCAGGTCCTTTTTCTTCTCGTCTGTCGGGGCGGCCGTCTGTGCGGCGGCGTGGTGGGACCGCAGCTTGGCCAACAGGTCGGTGGCGTCCTACAGACACACACACACACACAGAGAGAGAGAGAGAGAAAGAGATGGTGATAGTAAGGAGGTCAATACTCGTGTGTGGATGGATGGATGGATGGCTGAGTGAGTGAGAGGGTTCCCCACACAGTACCAACCAGTGCAGCGTTGATGGCGAGTTGCTTCGGGATGACCTGCAGAGCCTCCGCAAACTCCGCTATCGCCAGCTGCTCACGAGAACCCTACTCACACCACACCGCACCACAACACGCCATAACACATATCCCTCTCCCCCCTCTCTCCCCCCCCTCTCTCTCTCTGTGTATGCGTTGGCGAACTGACCAGTGTCCGTGCGAAGTCTTCGAGGTATATGGCGAGTGCGGTCTCGACGGCGCCCCCGCCGGCGCATACGTAGTTTGACTCGAGGGTGCGCGAGACGGCGCAGAGGGCGTCGTGGACGGACCGCTCCACCTCGTCGAGCATGAACTCGTTCGCACCCTGATGCAGATGTGTGTGTGGATGGATGGAATGGAATGGAATGGAATGTGTGTGTGGGGCTTGGCTTGGGGGGTGGGGGGTACCCGCAGCAGAAGGGATGTGGAGCGTGCTGACTTGCAGCCCTGCACATAAACACAAAGCACACACAAACCGATCGGTGTGGGCGTGTAGATGAGATGAGTGACAGAATGAGATGAGTGAATGGCAAGAATAATGTGTTTCAATGCAATGCTCGCCTTGATGAAGATGAAGTCGTTGTCGCCCACTCGCTCCTCGCAGACCTCATCAGCGTGACCTACACACACACACACACACACACACACGTCCATCCACACACATCCATCGATCCACACACGCAGCGCGTCCACGAGACCGTAGGTACCTAGGTTGCCAGGGTCGAACTTCTCGTCCCCATCCAGTGTGGCCAGCGTCAGACACACGTGGCCTGAACACACACACACACACAGCCAGAACAAAAGGTGTCCGGACACACATCCACACACGCCTGTGTGGGTAGAGACGGACCTCCAGTGGCTTTGGCGATCCTGCGGATGTCCTTGGTCGTCACGCGCCGGACGGCAATCGCCTTGGCCTGTGTGTATGTGTAAGTCAGTCATCACCCACCAGACTTACCCGCCACGCGCTGCGCTGTGTCCTCACGTACCTCGACAAAGTACTTGAGGCACATGTCGTCGATGCCCTTGGTCGTCAGAATCACGTTTGCGCCTACACACACACACACACACAGACTCATGCAGAGAAAGATAGATTGAGAGAGAGAGAGACAGAGTTATGCAGGGGAGAGGCCGCACCCACCACCCACCTGAGCTGAGTATCTTGCTGATCTTGTCCTTGGTGATGTCCATCTCCCTGAAGACACCACACCACACCACAGCACCACACACGGAAAGCCGTCCGTGCGGCCAGCAACAGCACCCCGTCGACAAACGTACTTCTGTCTGATCCGCTCCAGCTCCTTTGGATCAGTCACCTGCACCTGCACACCTGCACACAACCACACACAGAACCATCCATGTGTGTGTGTGTGTGTGTGTGATGGGTCGGTCCCTCACTCTCTCACTCATTCACTCACTCACCAAGGGCAGCTCGGTATCTGTTGAGGTTGAAGTCCACCATGGCTATCTTGGCGGGTGACACACGAGTGGGCATGCCTGACACACACACACACACACACAGAGAGAGAGAGAGAGTCCACCACACCACAACATCCCACCCACACACCCCAACTCACTCAGAGCTGCTCACCCTGTGCGGCCCTCTGGAGCTGCAGGCCGTAGCCAGGGACGATCATCGACTCGCGAGTGCTCTTGCCGTGGCACTTGAGCACGTTGATCGCCTTGACCGGATAACGCGTCGCACCCCGCTCAGTCACCTACATCAGTCAGTCACATCACACACACACGTGAAGCTTCGTGTGTCCCTCCCTGTGTGTGTGGCTTACAAATTTGACAGATGAGATGGCGTCGACGACCAAGTGGGCGAAGAAATCTGACTCACTGGACACACACAGACACAGACACAGACACACACAGAGGAGGGCATGTCTGTGTGTGGGGTGAGTGGTTGCCGTAAGTAAGTCCTTACGCGCCGATGTATTTTGACGAGATGGTGGTGCGGGCGACATTCAGCAACACCTCCTTGCCTGCATTTACAGCACACAGTCCCTCCCTCCCGGCCTGCCCTCTCTGGCTCCCTCACCGAGTTGGTCGACCTTGACGCAGAGGTTCTCCTGCATGTACTTGACACACTCCTGCACACACCACACACACACACACACACACAGACACACACACACACACACCGGCAGACAGACAGACAGACAGATAACTCACGAACACCTGTGTGTCTGTCTGTCTGTCTGTCTCTGTGTGGGAGGGGGAGGGTACCCAGCCAGATACCTACCTTCATGGCGAGTTTGTATCCTGCTATGACGGATGTGGGGTGGATGCCGCCACGCACCAGGTCATTCCCACGCTGTGGGGCGGACAGCACACAAACAGCGAGAGGCATGTATGGATGCATCGCCCCATCTAGGCTTACCTTGAGCAGCTCCGCCGCTATGATGACCACAGACGTGGTGCCATCACCCACCTACACCCACACCACACACAGACAGACAGACAGACACAGATATCAATCACGCACTCACATCAGTCACATGCGGCCCCTTCCTCCCCCCCTCACTCCCTTCCTCCCCCCCCCTCTCTCCCTCTGGACATCTCTCTGTGTGCCGTTCGCTGGTTCGTGGTGCGTGCGCCTGTCTGTCTGACCGACCTCTTGGTCCTGGAGGTGCGAGAGCTCCACCATGACCTTGGCAGCGGGGTGCTGCACCTCGAGCTGCCCCAGGATGGTGGCGCCGTCGTTGGTGATGACCACGTCGCCGATGTCGTCCACCAGCATCTTGTCCAGACCCTGCGGACCCAACGACGAACGCAATATGTTCGCCAAAGTCGCCACGGCCGTCACTGCAGCCACGAGAGAGGGAGAGGGAGGAAGATCTCTGTGTGTATTTCGTGCATGCGCTCGACTGACAAACGTGTGTGGATGTGCCTAGCTGCATGGTGTTGCGCGGTGCTGTGCTGTGAGGATGTGATGCGTGTGTGCGCGCGCCGCGTGTGTGCTATGTACCATTGGCGCCTCTGACGTCTTGGCCCGACTCCCTCTCGCCAAACACGCCAACTGACGGATGCATCGACATGCTGGAACTGCGAAAGAGCGAGATCTGTCACCGCGCGAGCTTGCATGCGAAGCTCGGCCTGTGCCCGTTTTATCCCGATGCCCTTTTGAAGCGAGATCTATCCTCTTCTGCGCGTGTCCGAGACCTTTCCCCTTCTGACCATCACCGCGTCGTCTGACTGCCTGCCTGCCTGCCTGTCTTATTATCATGTATATGACGATGCTGTTGGTTATCTGTCTTATGCTGCTGACAGCGGAGGGCTGCCGGCCATCGGCGGTGTCCGCCTTTGTTGCGCCGCCCGTCCGCCTCTCCCGCGCCACCAAACACACAGATCTGGCCTCTCAGATGAGAGCCACCAACCAAGGTGAATGAATGATATCTATGTCGCCACACACACACTGATGAATGTCTGTCTGTCTGTCTGTCTGTGCAGCAAGCAGGTGAGCAGCGGATGGCTGAGGTGGACCGGAGGCTGCAGACCTTTGAACAGAATGCTCGCTTCATGGCCGAGTGCAGCCTGTTTCTGTCGATCTGTCGATCTCCTCGATGCTTTTCATCTTCCAGCGGGATTTCTTTGTTCTTGTCCTTTCTGGTTCCAGTCACATCCGTCACATTGTCTCACCCGCACCAGATGCCGCACACGGCCCAGCCCCAGCGCCCATTCTGTCGGCCATCGCAGGAAACATCGGCCAAGTGGCAGCCAGCCAGCCACACATCTTGTGTTGATGGATGGATGGATGGACGGATGGATGTATGCTCACGGAAACGAGACTAAGCGGTCGAGGGAAAGGCTGCGTGTGTATCACTATGTGTGTCGGTTCGCGTTTGTGTGTGGACTGCCATATTGTAAGTATCCCGTTCACAGATGCATGCACCCTTGTGTATCCGTCCTCAGTCCATGGATGCATCACGCCGAGCCATGTGTGTCACATCTACTCACCCACCCATCCACCCGCCCACTGCGTCTCACCATGCATCATTGCAGACAGCCGGACACACCACACCGCCCCCTTAATTCTATCATCTTTCTGTGTTTGTTTGTGTTGGTGGGTGCTTCGCACGCCACCCACACATAGAAACACACACACACAAGGGGCACCGCTACACCACACCAACCCCAAATCAGGCGCACACAACACACGAGAGGAGAGGCAGGCAGAGAGACGGCTGAGCTGCCTGGTCGGTCGGTCGGTCGGTCGGCCAAAAGAAGAAAAGACGAACGAGACACACAGACAGACACACACATACAAACACGCCGCAAAAGCAAGACGGGTCCAACGAAGTTACACGGACGGGGTCGACAGACAAAGTAAAAGAAGAGGGGTACACACGAGAGCCATCCATGCGTTCCGCACACTCACACATCCCACACCACCCCATAGTTCTTCCAACACACACACGCCGAAAAACGAATCGATGGACGGACGACAAAAACGCCAAACGAAACCCCAACCAACAGGCGACCACCAACAGGGACTGAGAGGTGTGAGGGCAGTGAGTGCAGCGGCCGGCCAAGTGGTACATACATGGGTAGAGAGGGTGGGTGAGAGATCGGGGGTTTTGTGTCAGTCACCTTGCTTGCTTCCTGCATGCACTCTGCTTCCGTCCATCCATCCATCACGGCACGTGCACGCCAATGTCTGTCTGTCTGTCTGTCTGCAGTATGCATCTCTCTCTCCCACCCCCTCACACCCAACGGGCATTCTGTCTGCAATATGCCTGCCTACCTGCACGCGACAGACGTCGACAGCAGTATGCCCGTTCGTTTCCTGCCTGTGCACACACACACACCTCACTCCCGCAATCCCCCACAAAGATAACGGCCACCGCACGCACATGGGAAAGACGACCCAATACTGCACACACAGGCACACACCGGAAGGAAAGAGGACGGGTCAGAAGAAACACAGCACCATGATACATATGTAATCCATTGTTGGCGGCAAAGAAAACACCCCAACGATGGCAAAAAAGTAAGACATCCATCCGTGAGTCGACCGACAACCAGCAGACAAAAGAAAACACGAGCCCCGACGCGACACCCACGTGGCACCCACCCATCTTTCCATCTGTCCATCCATCCGTCCATCCATCCGTCCATCTATCCGTCCGTCCGTCCGACTGACCGATCAGCCCTTGTCTCTCTCTCTCTCTCTCTCTCTCTCCGTCTGTGTCTCAGAGTATGCGTGGGGATCGCCAGACTGAGTGCGGATCACACACTCATCGGCGCGCCCGCAGTCTGCCGGCCCAGAGCCCTTGGACCTGGCGATAGGCCAAGGGTCGCTCCCAGTAGGGGGGCTGCTGCTGCGGTGCGTCAGCCATCTCTACATCGGGCACCCTGTACAAAGAAAACAGACATAAACATCACACAGGCGATGTGTGCGTGAAGGAACGCATGGATGGATCCATTGCCGCATGCATGGATGGATGGATGGATTCACTCACCCGTCGTGCGGCTGTGGGCGAGCCACGCGGCGCTTGAGACGCCTGCGGCGCTGCGCCAGCGGCTCGTCGTCATCAGCCTCGCCATCGTGTGCGCCGCCCTCGTCGTTTTCCCTCTTCCTTTTCCCGCCTCCCTTTCCTCCAGCACCAGCACCAGCACCACCGCCGTCGCCCTGACCACCCGCTGCCTGGATGGCCATGAGCAACACCAGCAATACAGCCCACGCCGCCGCAGCCTGCGCCCCCTGCTGCCCCTGGTGGCCGTGCCCGTCGTCAGCGATCATGGCGATGGGGTTGGGTGCAGGCAGGGGGTTGGCCGCCGTGTCCCGCGCCTCGTCAGACCGGAAGACTACGAGCACATCGTAGTACATGTACGCGTATGGGGTGCGCTGCTGGACGGCCTCCCGGTGGGGCTGGTCGCGCATCAGCAGCTCGACCACGTCCTGGTTCGACATGACGGCCTGCCGGGGGGCCACCTCGGTGATGGTCTCCATGTCCGCCCACACGCCGTTGCCGAGCAGTCGGATGGCCTGGATGTGCGTCTCGGTGGGGCGGCCGTTGCCCATGAGGGCGACTTCTGTGGTCGCCAGCACCCCACACACCTCCCCGGCCGACATGCTGCCCAGCACCGAGATGCGCTCCTCCATGGTATCCCCATTCACCTGCACCAAAATACACGACACATGGAGGGACCCAATGAATGAATCCCGAGAAACCCACACATCCCTCCCTCTTAGCACCTGAGCCAGACGTATGGCGTGGTGGTCGGTGGCGAGGTTGATGTACTCGCCGCACTCGCCCATCTCCTTCTTCTGCTGCCCGGGCTCGTCCCGGAAGAGGTGGTTGGGCAGCCTGTCCTCTCCCGTCAACCCGAGCAGGTTGTTGAGGGCCTTGTACGGACAAGAATTGTCGTACAATACCACCCTCTCCCCATTCATGTCGACGTAGTCTTCAACGGGCGCCTGCCGGTCGAACTGGAGGGCGAGGTCGTCCTCTCCGTCCAGAGGGATGGTGAGGCGGCCGTTCTCGGTGTGGTGGTCCGCGAGGCCGGGGTTGTTGGCGAAGAAGATCTTGAGACGCTGCAAAGCCGCCAGCTGACCTGCATGGGCGTCAATCAATGGAAGAGGGAGGGATGCATGCAGAACGACCTGCTCACGTGGATCTCACCCTCTGTCGGGACCACATAGCCGAGGTCTCCTCCCTGTGGCGGTTGCGGCGTCTCTGGCGGCGACACATCTGACAGGTGCGACATCCACACTGCAAATGGCACGAGATTCAAGTCTTTTGCCCTCACTCACCGGGAACCAGATGACCTCCTCCCCCTCCAAGCCGAGAGCCTCCTGCGATGCCCCTGTTCTGGGGCGTCCCACGCCCAGGACTCCCTCTCTCCATCGTTCTGCTGCTGGGGGCTCTTGTTGCTCTCGATTTTGATCGTCCGATTCTGAGACGCCCCCAAAAATCGAAAACGATCGTGGCTCGCGATATCATGTTGCTTTCAAGCGACGAAACTCCTCTGATACTGCCGTGACAAGGTCCAGATGCAAAACTGATGGGGCCAGCACACTGGCACTGTCACGGACCATTCATTTATTGAGTGCACACTTGCATTGCGCTCTCCGTCAGAGGCGAAAGCGGACTGACGTCAGGCTCTCTCTTTCTCGGTTGGATCTGCCGCGTAGTTGCCGCGCCGTTAGAGAGAGAAAGCTGCAGTAGTTTTCGTGTCCAATTGCCCAACCCCACTGTTGACCCATTGATGAGGCACGCCACGCCGCTGTCTGAGCGGCTCTGTCCATCATGCACGCAGTCACCACACCACAGCACACCGCACCACACCCAATCCATGCCGAGCCACGCACTTGAAAGACAGCTGTCTGTACATGCAGAGATCAGTCGCCTGCGCGAGCTTGCATGCGAAGCTCGAGCCTGATGCCAGATCTATCCTCTTCTTGTCAGAAGTGCAAGTCGGTCCAGGGTTTAGGGTCTAGGGTTCATAGACCGACGATCCACTGATCTGTGAGACAGGACGGCTGTTGAGTCTTTGTCCGTTCCATGAGACAGGCCATGGCGGACAGGACGTCAGACAGGATGGACTGACGCATACTACATGTCCTACGTGGACTCTCCACAAAATCCACAGACCTTACGTTGCATTGACTTAATCCTTTATCCGGGACTGACCGCCCGGCAGATCCTCTCTTCACCATTCTCCCCGACTCTCTCCCACCTATTCTTACATGGGCGCAGCAGTCTGGTTTGTCTTTCCGCCTGATCGGCAGTTGGGCAGATCCTAACAGGTCTGTCTATCATCCGCCTGTCGGCAGTCTGTCTGTGCAGCAGCCTGTCAGCAGCCTGTCTATCGTCTGTCTGTCGGCAGCTGATAGATCCTAACCGGTCTATCAGTCCGCATTCTCTCGGTGGTATCGACC
>CDMY01000500.1:17847-64666 GCA_001179505.1 Vitrella brassicaformis | reverse complement strand
AGACAGTCAGGCAGTCCATCCACCAACACAACACATACAGGCAGCCACAGCCACACACAGACAGCCGATGGGATAATCCAAATCACACACGCACACACTCCAAGATGACCACTAAAACTCTGTGTGTCCGTGTCCCCCATGTGTGTGTCCCGCCAGCCCGTCTGTCTGCACCACCCGGTGTAGCTGCTCAGCTATCTAACGCTGTCAGCAGAAGTGTCCCCCTCTTTCCCTCTCTCCCCCTCTCTCTCCCTCCTTTGCCTTCTACATCTCTGTCTAAGCCGTGCTGGCCACCAACCCGCACCAGATTTGCGGCTCTCCTCCATGCATCTCCTGTTCGGTTTGGTGGCAAACGCCCCTCATCTCAGACAGTTGCTCCGCGCCAATCGTCGCGATCGCGTCCTCACCAGAGACGCACTCGCCGTCTTCGATCACGGCGAACACCTGTTACTCCTTGTCCGTCTCTAGCTCCTCCCTGGCCAGGCAAAAGTAGTCCTCCTTGTCGCTGGCCATCTTTGCACACAGCTCGCACAATTTTTCTGCACACGCACACAGATAGACGGCCGCACGTCGTTCCGTCTGGGTGTCTGTCGGTTTGCGCACTACCCGGCTGCTGAGTGGCCTTTTCGGCGGCATTCATCTGAAGGAGGATGGTGCGGTGGGCGTTGTCGATGGCTCCCATGGCGGCGGCCGTCATCTTGTGGGCGGCGGTGATGCTGCTGGCGACGTGGTCCAGCTGCAGCTGCACGAGCGACATCTGCTGCTGAAACGCCGCCATCTCCCCCCCTGCACACAAAACACACACACACACATCCGACGGATGGATGGATGGATGGATGGATGGATGGATGGATGGATCGGCTGTCTGCCTACCTTGCCCAAGAGTTTCGGCTTCCGCCGACATCTCTGCAGCCATAGATCAGCTACCCAAAGGCCATATCGCAACAACAGCAGAAAACCACACCAATATGGACAGATCTGCCACGATGTGAGGTCCATTCGGTGTGTGGAGGTGCTGGTGGTGTAGTGTGGTGCGGCTTACGTCGGCCATGGGCGAGGAGAGGCTGCAGGAGGGCAGCCAGGCCAACCAACACGATGCCGGAACGACCCATCATCATCGCTAGGGGTCTGCGAACGGAGTGAGTGCGCACTCAGCTGCGGAAAGATCTCTCCCTGGACGGACGCAGAGAGCGACAAACGCAGAAAAACTGGCCCTCTGATTGTCCTGGCCAAAGGAGAGCGGTTGAGTTGCGAGCTTAGCCCACCCTGAAGGGTTGGACCCCCTCATCCCATCAGCCGCTGGAAAGCAGATCTCCCCCAAGAACGAGTGAAGCAATGGAGCACCGCAAGTGGGTGGAGGTTCAGCAGAAGAGCAGGCACCTTGAGAAGTTCGTCTTGGTCCGTCCCTTCACGGTGTCGTACAAGGACAACACCAAGCTGTTCGACTTCACCGTGGCTGCGATCCAATACGCCAAGGCTCACGCAGCTCTCCCACACGTGGTCTTCGAGAGAAGCTACTGGAGAATGCCGCCGGGGTTCAGGTATCAGTGCGCCTGTGGGTGGAGTCGCTGCAGCAGGGCATCATCCCCAACCCCCTCGTCAAGGACCTGTTTGGCAGGGAGGGGGGAACGCCTGAGCACCCCATCGTCGTCGAGATAGATGAGCCAAGTGAGGGAAGAGAGAGCCTCACTCACGGTGTTTCTTGCACTTTTCCATTGTGCCTGCCGTCTGGCCTGTGTGTGTGTGTGTGTGTGCAGATGTGGTGTTGGATGCTACTCGGTGGATTGGCAGCTTCTTCTCAGAACCCGTCAGACCACACTCCTCGCCAGATAACAGAGGGTAAGCAACCAAACCCTTCACTCACCGGGAAGGGCGTGCACCCAGCTATCGCTTCCTGCCTGTGTTTGCTGATCCAGAGCATCGCCGAGTGTGTCTGATCCTTCTCCGTATGGCATCAGTCATCGTTCCAAGAGGGGCGGCGGCGAGGGATGATGATAATTCGTGCGCGTGGCTTCATGGTCCATCCGTTTCCCGACGTCCTTCTTTATCGCGTCGTGTGATCGCACATGCCAACTAGTGACCTGCAGCATGGGTGTCCCTTTTTCCATGACGGTCAATTTGTAGTAGCGGCTGCTGCTCTGAGTGTTCCGCTGCGTTGACGGAATAAGAGGTCTTTCACGTGAGCTCTCTGCACTCTGAGCACTTGGCATTTAGAGGGCATGGCTGGGTCACCGATTCACTGCTGTTGTGAGCTGGCTGAGTACACGGCATCCGGTTCCTCTTGATGACACTCTTATCCTTGTCAGTCAAGCTGTTGGTTCGACAGACACGTACACCCACACATCTGACCTGACCCGTCACATCACATGGAGCCTTGACGAATGAATCAACCACACCAACACAACCCGATCTGATCCGATAAATGCAATCGACGCATACACACCGAAAAATACGGCCGGTCTGGTCTCCATTAGTTTAGTGCTGTGAAGGCCCACCCGACCACGCCCACCGTATGCAACCCCAATTCACCATGCAGAGAATGACCCACCACCCCGCCCCACAGGCAGCAAAAAGTGACTCACGCACTCACTGCCCCCAAAGCACCCACGCCATACCTGGCTGCAACGAATCTACGACTAAGCTGCTATGTCTGCCCCGCCCCCCTCGTATCGCCATCGACAGGCTGCCCGATCGCCACCAGGGGGGACCTGTCGCCCTGGTTGGCTGCTGGAAACGACGCGGCGGCCTCCCCTCCGCTGTTCTCCCATCCCCTGGGCGAGTCCCTCTCCACCTTAACGACCGTCGGCTGCGGGCCGTCCTCCTCCTCCTGGTCGCCCTGGCCGATGTACTCGACCGGGTTGAGCCACGCCAGCGACATGAGCACCTCGGCGCTCACGGCCCCTCCCCCAGATGCCATCTCGTCGAGGGCCAGGTTCTCGCCAAACAGCACCACCTCGTCGCCCACCTGCACGTTGGTTTGCGATGCGATGGGCGTGACGTCGATGGTGGTCATGTCCATCGACACCGCCCCCGCAAGCCGGCACCGGTGGCCCTTGACCAGCACCACACCACGGTGTGAGAGCGACCGGGGGTAGCCCTGCCCGAAGCCCACGGGCACGGTCGCCAGGATGGTGTCCTCCTTGGCTCCAGTGGCCTGGCTGGCGGTGGCGGCGGCCGGGCTCTTGCGGATGGACACGATCCAGGTGAGTGCACTCATGACGGGTCGCAGCTCCGCCGCCCAGGACAGGGAGGGGTCGGCCCGGACGCGCTCGAGTGCGGCGGCTTCCTTGAGGCCGTAGGCGATGCGCCCGATGCGGATGATGCTCATCTTCATCTGATGATACACACATGTGTCACACAGGCGAGGCGCACACACGGTGTGTGAACTAGAAACGAATCAATGTGTGGATCCATTCTTTGGCTTCCTTCCCCACCTTGACGAAGAGGCGGATAAGCGCGGCATCGGTGGCGACAGACCCACATGAGCGTGGCGTGTTGGGGGGGATGACCCCCTCCTTCTCGAGGTGGTCTGCATACCGGTGGAATGCCTGTAGCAGCCTCTCCAGGTCGCCCATGTTGCTGCTCGGCCCCCCGCTGTCCAGGAAGGTCGTCACCAGCCCCACCACCCGCAGGCCCGCCATGTTGGCCACCTGCTTGAGGTCCGCCATCTGGTGCAAAAAGAACCCCGCCCGCCCTATCCCTGAGTCGATCTCGATGTGCACGGGAATCTGCGCACGGTGCCTCTGCGCAATGAGGCTCAGCTCCCGGGCGTTCTCCAGGTCGCCCACCAGCTCCTCCACGCGATAGGGGAGAGCGCACGCCACCTCGTCAGCAAAGGCGGGCCGCACCCGGATGATGCGCGTGGTGTCAGAGAGGGACCGCACAACGACTGCATCGGCATTGGACGACACACAGATGGCCCCGGCGCCCGCCTGGATGGCGGTGTTGGCCATGACCCGCATGTTGTCGCCGCTGGGGGCCTTGATGATGGTCCCCAGCTGCTGCTGCGGGCCAAGAAGGCTCCCGATGCGCTGGATGTTCCACTTGTAGGCCGTGAGGTCCATGACAACGCGCAGCTGCTTGGGCTGGTTGTAGACGGAGTCACGCGGCCGCCCCCCTGCCGCCCCAGCACCACTAGCAGCCGCAGCCGCAGCAGCGGCCATCTCGTCTCCCTTCAACTCTTTCTTGACGACATTGACCGGCACCGGCAGGTTGGGCGCTGTGCTCGCGTCCACAGGCTGGTCGGTGTCCATCGACAGCTGGTCAGTCGTCTGACGCGGCGGGTCGCACGACTGTCCTCTGGATGGGTCGAAGAATGACGCCACTTGCTCGGGCGACATGGCCATGGACAAATCCAGCTCGGAGAGGTTCGACGGCGTGTGTTCGATAGCAATGCGGGCACTCGAGAGGTCGAAACCGGAGTCAACGTCTATCGCCGGGGCCGGCAGACCGCCCAGAGGGTTGCCGTCGCCCATGTCTGATGCAGGGGGCGGTGGGAACGAGTCCACGTCACCCTCGCCCATGCCGAGCATCCCCAGCTGAGGCGTGTCAGCAAGGGAGGGAGGCCCCATATCGGTCCCCTCACGCTGCTGCGACGCCGAGGGGTCCCGCTGCCCTTCTCTGCCATCTCCCTCCTCCCTAATCAACCGCGGGGCGGATGTGTGGGGGAGTCTGGGCACATCCGGTAGGGTGGCGCGCCTGCCGAACGCATTGCTCGGCGGTGGTGCGTTGGTGGTGTCGGCGAAGGCGCTGCGAGATGCGTCAAAAGAGGCGAGTGGGCCGCTGGCGTAGGGGCGCTGGGGGAACGGCTGCGTGTATGGGGCTGAGAAGAGGGGCTCCACGACGGGGGCGCCGTACGAGAAGCTGGGCGGCGTCTCGAAGGGGCGGGCGCCGCCTCCGAAGGAAGGGGGCAGAACGAACCCTGAACACAGACATGGACGGCACAAGGCGATGCTTGAGGACGTGCAAACGCATCGGTGCCCTTTCTCCCTCTCGTGTGCACATACCTGGTCCAGGTCCAGGTCCTGGTGGAGGCATCTGGACAGGCGGCGCCCCCGGGTTGCCGAGCGCACTGAAACCGAACGACAACGGCACGGGCGGCGGGTGCTCGACGGCCAGCGGCCCGCCCGGCAGCTGCTGTGGCTGTGGCTCCCCGTTCTTGTGTTGGTGCTGGTGATGGTGCTGACTCCCGCGATGTTTGCTCCTCCCGAGCATCTGGTCCAGGGACTTGCTGTGCGGCTCCGTCATAGATCGGTTGGACTTGCGCGCGCCGGCGAGTTTCCTGTGCCTCTGGTGTGTGCGTCGTCTGCACCACCGGTCGTTCTCACGCCACCAGTCGTGCTCGCGCCACTTGTCGTCGAGGCAGCGCAACACGTAGGTGTCGTCCTTGAACTCGGCCTTGTACTTGCCCCCGCACTTTTGGCAGAAGAGGGAGGGGAGGGGGAGGTTGTGGTCGGGGCTGGGGGGGATGCCGCTGGGCTCGTGGCCCAGACACACCAGCTCGTAGCTGTTCTCGTCCTTGTAGGAGAGCGCCCAGTCGCCCCCGCACCGGACGCAGCAGGGGAACTGGTAGTGGTGCGTACGGTCGCCAGAGCGGCACAGATACAGCACACCGGAGTCGTTCTTGAAGGGAATCCACTGAACACACGACCACAAAGCCCCAATACTCAGATATCTGTGTCCTCCCAAGCACATTCCCCCGTCGTGTTTGTGTGTGTGTTTCTTCCTCACCTGATCGCCGCACTTTGGGCATGGTCCAGGGTTGGGCATTTCAGGGTTGGTCGCCGCCAGGCACGCAAAACCCGGAACACCGACACTCATGTCCAGCATGCCTGGCCCAGGAGCCAGAGGGCCGCCCATCGGCCAAGGTCCAAACGGCCCGCCTGGAGGTGGGCATCCGGGCGATTGGTGTGGCGAGGGGCAGTTGAGTGGCCCCGAGTAGGCCATGGTGGGGGGATTGGCCGATCCTGCCTGCTGCCGGGGGGTCATCCAGCAGGAGGCATTGGCATTGGCCACGAGCGACGGCAGCACCGATGGGTCATCGATGACCCGCTTGAGGTCCGCCTGGGAGAGGCTGCCCAGGAGGTTGGCCAGCACGGGCATCGGCACGTCGGGCACGGCCTTGCTCAACTCATTCACTGGCAGCGGCGTGGCCGGCGGGGGGCTGCGGGACGGCTGGCAGCTGTAGGGCTGCGAGAATGCTGCCTGGTCGGCGGTGGCTGGTGGGGCATGGGATGCGGCACCAGAGCCGACGAACCCTGCTGGCATCGACGAGGAGGCTGCGGGAGAAGCGTCCAGTCCGGGTGCGCTCCCGGTCGGCACACCATAAGCGGAGCGGTCCATCGGAAGACAATGACTCGCTCACCGAGCGAAGGGGTGACACTCTCAGGCCCTCCGGACGCCGTCTGGTGCCCTCCTTGACTAATCGCGAAACACGCATCGATGTGACCTCGAAATGTCCGTTCTGGACCCTTCGGATAAAGTCTGTCCTTACCGCCATCGGGCGATGCGAGGCTTCGTGTCGATGAATGCCCTAAGGGCTCCCTCCACTGCCTCGCTCCACACGATGTCGAAAGGCACAAAGAGCTTGGTCGATCTGGATGGGGATGAAGTGGGACTACCTCGCGAACTCACAGGTGATTCGTGGAGCCTTGGGAAACAACGATTTGTGCCGAACTTCGCGCCTGCGAGCTTAAGAGCGACCAAGAAAGGAGGAACTGGAGTGGCGAAGCAATGAGCTCACAGGGAGGCGTCGAATGAAAGTGTAACACCAGAAATGAAGATCCGCAAAGTTCCACACATCCACTGTGTTTGTCTGTGGTTTTTTCTGCTCTCTCCCAGAGTGGACAGCAACGCGGGCAACCTGACTAACGTCGAGGTGGCAGAGCTGCTGCGCGAGAGCCTCGCCAAGGCCGCGGACGCACACACCACCCTTGCTGACATCTCCGACGATGAACTTAGGGCCAGGACGCTGCACCAGGGGGTGAGTGAGGCAGAATGAATGATCAATGAGGGCACACACACGCACAGGTCAATTGAGTGATGCCGCGCTCTGTTTGCAGGTTGTTGACCACATCGAGAGGCTGCCGTGCGGCCGCTTCCGTGTGAGCGATGCCGAGGCGCTCACAGGGGAGCTGATCGGGCGGTTCGACCTGGCCGAGGCGGACGTGCTGCAGATCATCAATCACGCGCCGACCAGAGAAGTGGAGCTGCAAATGGTGGGCGGGCGAGGGGAGATCTCGAGGGGAACCAGGCAACTACCGGCCATGGCAGGCAATCAAGCCTCGTGAGTTGCTTCTTCTCTCTCCACAGGTGGTTGAGAGTTTGTATGAGCGTTTCTCTGCCGAGGACATTGCTGAGCTGCTGCAGATGGTGCAGAAGCACGTCAGCAGTGCCGCCGGACCCACCAGCAGCGGCAGCACGGGAAAGCCGACAGGGGGGACGCTGGTGGTGACGGAGTGAATAGCGTGTGTGGGACGGGTGGGTCGGTGGCTGAACTTTTCTAGTCCGTCTACGAGAAGGGAATGAGAACACCGGTTGAGTTGACTACGAACGAAGGAGTGTATGGCCGAGTCGTCCACACACATGAATCAACTCACTCAGTCACTCACTCACACCACACACGAGAAAGAAGCCCAGTCCAGCCAGCCAGCCATCAATCAAGGGGTACATCCACACCCGCACCGCACATAATGAGTGCTGCAGTCATACACACACGACGCCGCCCGTCCGTGTGCGTGACTACGGATGGCATCCGTGCGATGCAGGGAGGCAGGCAGGGAGCGGGGGAGGAGACATGTCCAGCCATCCCATCGCTCCATGCATTCATGCATTAGTCAGCGACCGCACCACCACCACACCCTCCCAGGCACCCACCCGTCCATCTTGTCTGCCAGAGGAAGCATGACTTCACCCTCCCTCCCTCCCCAGTCAGTTAACTTTCCCTAGTCAGTCAGTATCCCTCAGCCAGTTAGTCAAGTACTTAAGTTAGTCACTCACTCGTGTCGTGAAGGCGGACGGCCGGCCGTTGAAAGCTCTAGGCCACCCACTGCTCACCAGCCTGCCTGCCGCAGGTAGGCGTGTACACTCGTATCGTACGTATGGCTTGAAACCGATGTGATGTAGTGTCTGTCGTCGATTGTCCATCCATCCATGGGGTCAACTAGCCAGCCAGGCATGCAGCCAGCCAGTCAACCACACAGCCACACCCTCACGCCCACGCCCAAACGCTCTCGCAAAGCCGCTAGACAAGCGCAAGGAAGCAGAAAGACAGATGGAGGGAGGGAGGGAGGGAGGGAGGGAGAGGCAGAGACAGAGAGAGAGGACCATGTGACCTGTTTCTGCTCTTGGAACAAAAAATCTGTGCCAGACAGACAGATTGTGCGCGGTGAGTACGGACGGTTAGGCTAGTGTGGACGCGTCACGATCCCCCTGCCACATGCCTTCCAACGAGACAAGGCAAGGTCTCTCCAGGCCTTTTGTTGGCCTGGAGCCTCAATGCCCTCGCCGGCGTGGAAGGCACGTGTTGCGGGGAGCCGCGACAGACACACTGGACACCAATATTGCATCATTCCATTCCGTGATCAAGACGGGCAGATGGGTGTCATGCAGCGCTCGCCTATAGTGTACAGACACACACACACACACACGGACAGTCAGTCAGTCAGTCAGGTCCCTCCCCTTCTCGGCCTCTCTCCGCAAAACTGTAGATGCCGGGGCGAGTGGTGGTGGTTGCTCGCTCCCTCTTCTCGTCAGCTCAGGTCACCCACCTATCTCCCTCCTGTCTGTCTGTCTGTCTGTCTGCCAGAAGTGGTTGCTCTCTTTATCCACGCATTGACTCCGTCGGCTCACGAGAAGATGAAGAATAATGGCAGGTAGGTGTTAACCACCCGACGAACCCCTGTGTAGTGTTTGTGTCCGTGTCCGTCCGTCCGTCCGATGCATCCACGCACACGCCCACATACGTTGGCATGCACCCACCCCACCCGCCCCATGCAGTCAGGCACCAGCAACCGCGGGAGAGAGAGAGAGAGAGAGGGAGAGAGAGAGGAAAGGAGAGAGGGAGAGAGGTCTGGCTGCGATGAAACCGTTCCTTCCTTCGTTCTTCCTTTCTTCGCCGCCCACTCAGCCAGCCAGGCCACCCACTTAGGCACCGCAGCCACCACACCACACGAACACACCCACACACCCACACACGCCGCCAAGAGAGAGACCGTATGTGTTGCAGAGACAGAGGACGCAGCTACCTCCTGGTCGGTGGTGTGTGTGTGCGAGTGGGTGTGGGGGGTGGGGTGTCTTTGTTGGTGTGTGTCACTTCCGCCCTCCTCCCTCCCCGTCTGTCTGTCTGTTCTTCGTGTGCCTCTCTCTCAACAAAATCAAATCACTTCCGTCCATCCATCCATCCATCCGTCAGCCACCACACCCGGCCAAACACCCGACAGACCCTCTCATTTCCGTAACACAGCAGCCAGCCAGCCAGCCAGGCACAGCCATGCTTCAAAGAAATACCTCACCGTGTGTGCCGCCCCCTCTCTCTGCTGTGCTGTTTGTGAAACTAGAGGAACCACCGTGTGTGTCCGTTCGTCCGTCCGTCCCGTGGGCGCGTCCAGATGGGTGTCCTCGCCACAAAAAGGGCGAAAGTGGCGCATGGACACGACACGCAGACGGACAGACAGACAGGCAGAGAAGTGGAAGGTAGGCAGTGTTGCCGTAGGGAGGGAGGGACGACACACAGGCAGAAAGTTGCAGCCAGACACCACTCACTCACCCCCCCACATAGCCGCATACATACCCACATACACAACGAGAGTACGAGAGCCACTCCACGCCATATCACAGCAGCCCCGCCAACCCACCTTTTCCCCCTCCCCTCTCCGACCCTCAAGTACTCACGCATGCCGCCCCGCCCCCCTCTCTGCCCGCCAACACACCCGCCATCCGTCCGTATCAGCTAGGAGACAGGCAGGCAGGCAGGCAGGCACCAGGCGGCGAGAGAGGAGAGGATTACGCACACACACGATGGATTGGATGGGCAAGAGGGGGGAGGCAGGCAGGCAGGCAGGCAGGCACGTACACATCCACGCAAACAACACAACAACACGCACGCCAGCCGTTCGGTCGACAGTCCGGTCGTTACTACAGGCTACGATGGTGGTCGCGGTGGGTGCGGTGTATCACCGCACACACACACGACAGGCAGGCAGGCAGGCAGGCAGAGAGAGATGCAGAGGGAGAGAGGGGGGGAGAGAGTGGGGGAGATCCATCCATCAGTGGCGTTAACCACACGAACGGAACCGGCAAATCAGGCGGACGCGCGAGGAAACAACCTGACATTGAACACAACACAACACACGTATCGTATCGGTCTGTCTGTCCAGTGTGTGTAACTCGCGGGTGGCAAGAGATGACTTTGCTCACCTACCTTCACTTGTCCCCCTTCTTGGCCTTGCCCCCCTTGCCCTTTCCTCCACAATCGCCACCACCACCACCAGCAGGGGCAGCGGCAGCCGCACTGGCCCCGCCGCCGCCCTCCTCCCCGCCGCCTCCTCCTCCTCCTCCTCCCGTCTGGGCGCCAGCCCGGAGCGTGGCCTGGTGGGCCAGCACGCGGCCGAGTGCAGTCTTGACACGGTTGGAGTAGTAGGTGATGCGGCGGTAATCTGGCTCGGTGAGGCGGGTGGCGCGGGGCGGTGGCATGGCGGCGGCAGCTGCAGCCGCCGCAGAGGCCGATGCGCTGGCACTGGCACCGAGCGAAGGGTTGGCGTTGGCGGCGTGGTTGGTCTTGATCTGCATGTTGGCCACACTGGCACCGCCGCCCTTGGTGGCCGCCGCTGATGCCGACGCGGACGCAGATGCGCTAGTGCTGGTGCCGCCGCCCTTGTCATCGCCCTCGTCTCCCTTGCCGCTCCCGCCCTTGCCCCCTCCCCCGCCCTCCTTGCCTTTGCGACCGGCCGCACCCGCCAAAGGGGCGGTGGCCTGCACGCCCTGCTGTGCCGTCTTGACGGACCCATTGCCACCCGACGGTGTGAGAGGGAAGGAGGCCCCACCCACGGCACCACCGTGTCCGTCGTCGCCCGAGCTGGTACCGCCGTCCTCGTCCCGCCCGTCGGCCTGGATGTCCCCCAACTCGCCCATGCCCAGCCCCACCCCCTTGCAGTTCAGCAAAAAGTGCTGCGACAGCGAGTGACGCGAGCGACGCGACGCGGCCGTGGATGAGCACGAAGACGAGCTCGGTCCGTCCGCATCCTGGTCCAAAATCTCGCCGCCTCCGCCGCCCGCGCCGGCCGGCTTGCAGCTGTCCGTAGTGGGTGCCTGGAGGGGGTCGCGAATGGGTGATGCCGTCAGGGAGCGGTCGTCCAGCCCGTTCCCGGAGCGGCCGTGTGTGTTGGTGGTGGTCTGGCTGTGGCTCGAGCACGCCCCGTCAGAGTCGCACTCGGTGCTGAGACTGTCCTGGTTGTCCACACACGCCTCGCTGGCCGTCGGGGGGGACATCCCGCAGCTGCTACTGACGCCGGAGGCCTTCTGCGAACCACCAACGCCCTTCAAAGGCAGAGTGGGTGGGTCTCCCGTGTCCTGGCAGACGAGACAGACATGCCGGGCGAAGGGTGTCGGAGGTATCCGACGACTTTTCTAGAATGATTGACATGGCCACTCACTCACCGACTGTCGCTGTTCCTTCTTGTCAGCAGAATCCTTTGTTCTCTGCTTCCTGCAGGCACACAGAGCAAACAGCACAGCCACATGTGACCGTATACCCTGACAGACCGCCATAAGGAGCCACTCCGTCGTGTCGCCGGCTTCCCCGGCTTCGCCAGTGCCTCACCGATTGGTCATAGCTCCGACGGCCTTGCCCAGAGCGCCGGCGAAGCTGGTCGAGTCCTTCGGCCGTCCTCTCAGCCCCCCCTCTAGCAAAGCTATACCTTCAACTCCTCCTTCTGACGGCGGGCACGCCTCCGCCCTCATACAAATCACCGTCCTCTCCCTCTTGAGCTTGCGGAAAAGCTCGCCTCTCCGAAGCGCGCATCTACAATGGAGGAGGGATTTGAGGTGGCTGGGCACCGTCTGACGCTGTGTCCAAGGCCTGATGAAGCCGAAAATCTCGGGACGGGCGTCCATGTGTGGGATTCGGCACGAGATCTGGCCAGGTATCTGGAGCAGCAGAGGACGACGTTGCGGGCTCTAAGGAAGCGCGGGAGAGTGCTGGAGCTGGGCGCGGGGTGCGGCCTCGCTGGGATTGCGTCTGCGACGGTGGGCCAGCCACCGGCGGCACTCGTCCTGACTGATCTGCCAGGTGCCTGATACAGAGATCCGTGTCCTCTGCGCATGATGGATCATTTTCTCTGCTTGCGACGCGACGTGGTCAGGTATTGTTCCCTTGCTCACCCAGAACGTCTCACTGAACCGGGACACTCTGCACCCTGACACACAAGTGAGCATATTTGCCTTCGACTGGAGAGATTTGCCACCGCGGCCAGAGCTGTCCTCAGTGGCGCCGTTTGACCTCATCCTTGGGGCCGATGTGGTCTTCCGCCTCGACTTGGTGCGGCCGCTGATTGACAGCCTCGACGCGCTGTCAGACGCAGCGACAGAGATCCTCGTGGCGTTTGAGATACGCTGTGATGTGACGTACGCGGCGTTTCTGAGCGTGGCTGGCGAGAGGTTCGGCGTCAAGCGGGTGTATGTCAGGAGAGGGGGGAGCGGCTTTGTGCATATCTATCAGCTGCGGAAGAAAAGGAGAGGCCGAGTTGACTGACTGACTGATGTGGCAGAAAGGACTGTTGATAAGCAGCTGACTGCTTGTGAGTGAGGTGGGGAGGTTGAGTAGTGTCGTGCCTGCGTGTGTGTGTGTGTGTGTGTGTGCGTGTGATAATAGCTCGACTTAAATTGCAGGTCAGTCAGTTCTCATCCATCCATCCATCGGAGGCAGGCAGGCATCTCAACGCACACACGGACACACGGACACACACTCAGGTCATGCAGACGAGACTCTCAAGCAAGCCATCCCCACAAGCAGGCAGACAGCCAGACATTCATTCAGTCAGTCAGTCGATGAATCGGGCGGGCAGCATTCAGACACTCCTCTTCAACACACACACACACACTCACATGTCTGCAACCTCGCTGAATGAGCCAGCCGGCCACGCTCTCACTCACCTCAGTCAGCAGGTAGGCAGGCGGGCTGCATGCACAGACAGACAGACCGACAGGCGGGGAGGGAGGGAGGGCGGCAGGCAGGCTGACGGAAACACTCAGCAGGCGGGCAACCGACCATCCATCCATCCATCCGGTGTCCCTCACTCTCAGGGAAAGAAAAAGACTGCAAAACACCCCACTCCCATTCCAACCCATTTCACCCCATCCCATCCACCCGACCCGCTCCCCGCTGCAAGACACAACACCCGCCCCCCTTGACCCACCTACAGCGTATGCACCACCCACATGGAGGTAGGTCGCCGCTGAGCGAGGCGAAAGGGCTGCCTTGGTTGTGCCAACAGCACCTTCAGTCGGTCTGCGTCTCTCCCCCAAGAGCCACAGACGACCAAGGGCCGCCTGCCTGCCTGCCTGCCTTCCCGTGTGTTTCTTGCATATAATGGATGTGCGCGGGTGTGCTGGTTGGTTATGGATGGATGGATGGATGCCGCCCGCCCTGTTGAAAGCCCCACGCACAGAGAGAAGAGAAGCGAAGCGAAGCCAAAAGTCACGTCACCGTCCGGTGGATAGATAGAACCCGCTCACATGGACTGACTGCCTGTGTCTGCCTGCCCTGCCACTTGAGGAAAAAAAGGGCCGCACACACACGCCTCGCATCGCGTCGCATCGCTCAGCGCGACAGACAGACAGACAGACAGACAGAGAGACAGAGAGACAGAGAGACAGACAGACAGACAGACAAACAAACAGCGGCCGGGGCAGAGCGGCAAAGAGAAAGAGTCGCACACGCACCAAGACTCATTCTGGAATCACCCTCCCTCCCCATGTGTGCTGAGTGAGGTCTGGTCTTGGATGTGTGTGTGGTGCCACCCTAGGTAGCTAGAGAGAGACAGACAGACAGACAGACAAACACACAGAAGCCCACAAACATTAAACCAAGCACACACTGACCGAACCACCTGACCGACGGATGGACTGAGCAGCAGCGTGCGATAAACAAACAACACAGCCCTCTCTCTCTCACAGCCCTCCCTCACTCATTCGCCCGCACACAGCACTCTGTCTGTCTGTCTGTCTGCTCGTCGTCACGAAAAATCGGAGCGCCCCCTTGTGTGTGAGTGCTCCATTACTGTTGGTTTGGTTTAAGCATCTCCTGCTGTCGAGTCCTCGGCAGCCGCGTCGCCCTCGCCCATGAAGCCCCACTCCTGCAACATCGACGCCAGCACACTTTCGTCTGCACACACACACACGCACGCACGCACACACACGCCAGAAGCACATGAGCATACACACCGGCTTTGCTTTGCGTGTGCGGCCTGACTGTCTGTCTGACCGTACCATGTCGGGATATGACGTAGTCCCTGCCAAAGTCCTCGATGAGTTTCTCCTTGGCCGTGCGGCTGAGGCTCGGCACCGCGCCGATGGCAGACGGACCCAACAGAGAGTCCAACGCATCGCGAGCTGACAGACGATACACACACACACACACATGCAACCACTGGCAATCGCTGGCCGGCCTCTCTGGCCTCTCTCTCTCTCTCTCTCTCTCTGTCTCTGTCTTCTGACTGACATTGCTCGAGGGCGCTTTTCCACGGCTCCTGCTTGGTCTCTGCCGCTGCATGGAGCTCCGCCAACACGAGGGTGCCGTAGTCGTCGAACTCGCCGACCAGGTCGTGCGCCCGGGTCAGCAGATCCTCGAGCTGCGGCCTGCCGATGGGCCCCTGCTCCAGCTGACTCCGCAGAGCCGACACGAACGGCGCGTAGGGGCCGAGAAGATCCTGAATGGGACAGGGAGGGAGAGAATATGCGCGTGTGTGTGTGGGCGTGTGCGTGTTGGTGAATGATGAGCAGACCTGTTGAATGTCGCTGAGGTCCCTGGTGTCGTTTTTGTTGAGGAACGCCCGGAGCTTCCTGATGGCGAGGAGCCAGCGGACGGGCCTCTTGAAGCAAGTGCCACACACCTGTCGGAGGATCTGCACACAGCCCGCCCCGCCACAGACACCGAAGGATGGGCGGCCGGGTGCAGCCAGACTGCCTAACGATGCACCGTATCGTACCTCGTTGACGCGATGCTCATTCTCTGGCGAGTTGGGCGAGTTGAGGCTGGCGAAGAAGGCCTCGTCAACACCCGGCGTATTGCCTGACACACACCCGTTATGGACACAACACACACAGCACACGTGTGTTGTGTTGTGTTGTGTGGGTGAGGACCCTGTCTGTGCTGTGTGTTTGTGGCTTGGCTTACGGAAGGCCTCCTTGAGGGTCTGGTAGAGGATCTCAGCGTACATGTGTGTGGCCTTGGGGTTGTCGAGGCAGTAGTCGTCGAGCGAGCTTCGCCGCTCGCCGTCCTCGCCCACGTCCTCGCCCAGCTCCACAAAGTGGTTCCACCTGCACCACCGAGGGAGACACACACACAGAAGGATGTGTCCGTCCGGCCGTCTGTCGTCTGTGTGCGTGAGTGATGCGGTGCGGGCGGACATGTTGACGATGTCGGCGAAGGAGGCCACGCCCTCGGATGCGAGCAGGACCAGCAAGTCGGCGTTCTGCTGGCACTTCTTGACGTCCTCCAGGCCCTGCGAAAAGATCTGCACACGATACAAGACAAGTCACACACAGAGAGAGGGACAGACAGACAGACAGTTGTGCAAGGCACACACACAGAGCAGTGATCCGAGTGGAGTTGTGTCAGTCTCTCTGACCGCCATGAGCTGGGTCCGGTGAGTCTCCTCGTCAAGTCCGAGAGCCTTCCACTCATGCACCGTGCGCCTAAACCAACAGCCAACGACACACAACGCAACCAGTGCACTCAACAGTCACAATCGCCAGCCGGTTGCTATGCTGCCCACTCACTCCCAGTAGTGAGTGTCATAGTCCGACACGACCCGCTTGACGTCGTCCCGCAGCACGAACTCGTCGCCCTCGCTCTCCTGCTTGGGCGGCACACCGGGGGAACCCTCGGGCGGGCTGGTCGGCGCCGCGAAGCCCAGAGAAGTGGGCGTCGCGGGAGTGGGGGGCGCTGAACGGTCCGCGTCGCGACGCACTGCACGTGGATGGATGGATGGATGTCGTGCGTGTGAGGGGATGGTCTTCTGTGTGTGTGTGTGGCGTACCGTCGAGTGGTGCTGGTTGTGCGGCGTGTCTCTCGGCCCTGCTCTCCCTCTCGCGAATGGGCGCCAGCGGGCCGGCGTGGGTGCCGGCACTGGTCATGTGCACCACACGAATGCTGTGTGCATCATCATCATCATCACACACACACACACACGCACACACACAGAGAGGACAGCACAGCAGGGCAAGGACGGTCATCAGAGGGACGTTTTCTAGGTGTGTGTCGTTTAGCTCAGCTTGCTTACGGTGCGGCCGGTTGTTGTGTGGGCGTGCTGGTCTGGGACTTCTCCTTCTTGGCCTTCTCCTTGGAGTCGAACGCCTCGCGCTGCTTGTCCATATAGGACGCGTAGATCGTCTGAAGGATGGATGAACCGACCAACCAAAAGACATGGTGGATGCGTCAAAGTGTGTTTGGTTGGTGTGTGTGTAATGGTGTGCGTGCGTACGTCGGTCTTTCTGCCGACGAACTGGAAGGTGCCTTGCTGCGCCGCGTGGATGGCACCGCCCATGGCCTCCTCCCTCTCGACCTGACAAACAAACGGCGTATGAGCTTTGCTGCCTCTGTGTGCGATGTGTGTGGGGGGGAAGGGGAGTGTGCTCACGTCCTTTCTGATGTCCCTGAGCGACTTTGCCTTCTCCTTGTGCACCTTCTGCCGCCAGTCGTTCTGACGCAAATCCAATACGTCCTGCGCAGACACACACACGATGGCGTGAGGGAGGGAGAGACCGACAAATGGACATGCCCTCGTGCCCAGGTGCGTACCTGTAGTGCGAATTTGATCCGCTTGGAGTACTTGTCCTGGGCCTTGAGCTCCTTCATTCGGCTGCTGAAGTGCGTCAGCAGCTGCTTGCCGGCGTCAGTGGACTCGAGCGTCGATCCTGAAGCCATAGCGACCGCACCTCGGCTGTCTGCCTGTCTGTCTGCCTGTCCTCTCCCTCCCTCCCTCCCTCCCTCTCTCTCCCTCTGTGTGTTAGTTAAGAGTACCGACCGATGGTCGTGATGAGCTTGCAAAGGCATTCGATGAAGAGCTCCTCTGGCGAGTAGGAGGCGTCCGCGCCGATGAGTGAGGTGACGACCTCCTTGACGACCTTGGCCGACAGCAACCGACGCAGGAACAGCTCCCCGATGAACTTGATGTCTACACACACACACACACACAGAGGCATAGCAGAGAGAGTGTCGTGAGTGGATTGGAGGTGCTCACTTCCTAGTATTCGGTCCTTGAGTTTCTTGAGCTTGATCTCCTGGTCGTCGGACGAGAGCTTCGCCTTGTCCTCGTCGCTCAGCGTCATCTTGGTCTCGGGCAGCCTGGTTGTTTACACACGCACACACACAGGAATGATCAAAGTTGTGTGTGTCTGTTGTGTGAGTGCTTCGGTCGCCCCGCCCACTTTTCGAATTCCTCCTGGCACTTGTTGAGGAGCGCCCTGTAGAAGGTCTTGCCCTTCTCCTTCTCGTGTGGGAACTCGGGTGACCGCCAGCGGAGGATCTGGCAGAGGTCAGCGTACATCTCGCTGAAGTTGGGCTCGGACACAGCCTTCATTCATTCATGCGTTGCACCACACCACACACCAGACACACCACAGACAAGACAGACAGACAGACAGACATGGATCCATCCAATGCTCCAATGCGTGGGGGAGGGTGGGGAGGGTGGGGATATGGGTGTGAGTGACCTTTTCGAAAACGATAGCGACAAACAGGTCGAGCTCCTCTTCACTCTGCAGCTGCTCGCCTTGTTGGGCTGCACGCGCACACACACACGGACAAGGCACACACGTGACGAAGCGTGGCCCCCCTCCCTCCCTCCCTCCCTCCCTCCCCGTGAGTGCCACCGAGCTGAGCTACCCACCCACCAAGTTTTTCGGCGATGACTTCGAATTTCTCGATGGTGAGCTTGTTGAGTTTGCTCTTGGCGTCCCGCTCGATGACCTGGTTCCTCTCCGTCGGCTTCGTCACACGGTACGCGTTGGCACTCGGCTTCGGCACTGGAACGTACCCACCGTCCGCTCCAGGGGGGGGCGCTGCCAGCCACATACACACAAAGCCATCCGTCCATCCATCCATCCTTGTACAATGAATATTGCACTGACCCCTGCCGAATGAGCCGGGAGGTGATGCGTAGCTGTACCCGCCCCCGCCGCCGTAGCCGCCGTAGCCCCCGTAGGGGGGCGCCCGCCGGTCGCTCGGAGGGGACTTCTTGGGGTAGCTGTCCAGCCGGGCTGTCGACGGCTTGAAGTCCTGGCCAAACTTCTGCAGCAAGCAAAGGTGCAAAGAATCAGTGCATGTGTGTCGGCGTTTGCAGACAGACAGACAGACAGACGCACCGGGACAGTAGATGGCAGTCCTCCCCCTCCGCCAGGCCGCAGACTGACGCCGAAGCGGCCGGGAGGCTCGCCGCTGACACACAAAGCGATGCGACACACACATCTCCCCATTCATTAATTCGTGAATGGTGCTCTCTCTTGTTTGATTGATGCGACGCGATGTGGCACTTACAGCTTCTTTGTCGCCCGTGAGCCGAAGCCGCCCCGGAACCCAGGCCTGGAGTCGAAGGCGCCTCCTGGCTGCCGCTCCACGGCCGCATCCCGCAGATTGGCCACCTCCTCGGGCGGCTCGTCGCTCACCTGCACACAGAGAGAGCACCGATGCTATGCACCCTGGCACATGGCTTGGCTTGTCAGTCTCTCTGTGTGGGGTGGGGGCTCTGGTGGCTTACTACCGGCGGCTTGTAGGCGAGTAGTCTGTCTCGGGAGTACACGCGGCGGGAGGTATCCTGCATAACACATAATAAATGGCACACGAGCTGAGCTGACGGCTGTCGATGTGTGTGTGTGTGTGTGTGTTGTGTGTGTGTGACAGCGTACGTCGTCTGCAAGCTGTTGTCTGCGGACAATGGTGGGTGGCTGGCTCACTCTCGCCTCAGCCATGTCCTCCCAATTGTCGGGATTCTGATGCACACACGCAATGACAGACAGACAGACAGACAGGCAATGAAGTGCAGTACAGTGCAGTGCAGCGTTCATTTCCCCGCCCGCTGACCTCTTCCTCCTCATCTAGCGGTGGCTCCTCCCCCTCCGGTGGGCCCTCCTCCTCCTGGCCCTCAACCTCGGGCGCCCCGGGCTCCTCCATCTCACCAGCAGCTGCCGCGGCTGAACCTGCAATGCAATAAACACAGACCGGTGGGCGGCTCATTCTTCCTTGGTTCGGTCGTTCGTCGCCCCATTGGTTGGATTGATTCAGTGACTGACTGACCTGGTTTGGGTGCGGCGAAGGGGTCCTTGTCGAGGTCGCCCTCCTTCTCCTTCCACGACGTCTTTGTGGGGGTCGGCGGGGGCTTCTTGCCCTGGACCACCACCACGCCCGGCTTGGACGGGCTCTCGCGCACAGACACCGGCAAAGCCATCGGCACAGCCGCCTCATCACCCTCCTGCCGACGCTCACGCTCACCCTCCTCCTCCTCAACTTCGGCCTCACCCTCCTCAGCAGCAACCTCTTTTGAAGGCTCCTCGGCCGCTGCTGCTGCTGGTGCAGTCGGTGGCTGCTCCTGCTCTCCCGCTGCTGTTGCTGCTGCTGCTGCTGCATCCTCCCTTGTCTCGTCTGCCACGTGTGGCTCCTCTGGCCGCTCTCTCGGCTTGAGGTCCTCTATGTCAGTGACTGTGTCGCCTTCAGCAGCCGCCGCAGCTGGTGGCGCAGGAGGTCCTGCTGCCGTGGGTGGCGGGGCAGGCGGCTCTGAGGGTGCAGCGGGGGGTGCCTCTGGGGCCTGTGTGGGGGGAAGGGGTGGTGGGGTGGGGGATGGCTCGGTGGGGGCCTCGTCGGGCTTGGGGGCTGGGGAGGTGGGTTCTGTGGGGGGGCCGGACGGCGGGGCCAGGGACGCCTGACAGGACAGCTCGAAGGAAGGACATACAGAGCAGAGGAATAGATACACTCCAAAGGTCGGTGGGTGCATCCATATCCTTTTGTCTCACCTCGTCTGTCTGGTCTTCAACCGCTTTGACGCCCTCCTTCTCTGTGGGGGCAGTCTTGCCTGCCGGCAGCGCCGCGTTGGTGATCTTCTTTTTCTTCTTCCGCCCTGCCCCCTCCTCAGCACCAGCAGATGCCGCAGCCGCAGCGAGAGCCGATGGCTGATCGACCGGCTGTGGCTGTGGCTGTGGCGGAGGCTGCTGCAGCTGCTGAATGGGCGGAATGACCGCCTGGGGAATCGCCATGATGGGCGGGGCTGTGACCAGGGGCATCACGCCTGCCGCTGGGTGGGCAGGGTGGTGCGGCGGCTGCTGTGACTGCAGGTAAGCCATGGCGGCCGATGCATCGGCGATTCTGTCGGCGGGGAATGGCACCACCGGCTGCGGCTGATAAGGAATCACCACAGGAGGCCCCGGCTGCTGCTGGGGTGGCGCTGACGATGGCGCCGGCGCCGGTGCTGGTGCTGGTACTGGTGCAGCAGCCCGGGCAGGCTCAGCAACAGCTGCCGCGGTGGGCGCCGGAGCAGTCGCCTCACTCTCCCCCTTCTCGGGCACGGTTTGCAGGTTGGTCTCGCGCTTGGGCGTCGGTGTCGGGGTAGGTGTGGAGAGAACTTCGATCCGCTGCACGCCCCCCTCCATGGGGAAGTTCTGCAGCCGGCTCCGCTGTGGCGGCGGGATGTACGGCCCAGCCACACCTTTCTGGGGCATCGTCTTGGGCGGCGTCTTGTACGGCTCTGACGGCGCACCACGAGTGTCGGGCCGGCCGCCGTGGCTGCTGCGCCAGCTGTCTTGGTCGCGGCCCTGGGGCGCCGTCTTGGGTGGAACGATTCGCTCTGAGGGAGAGGGCGTCTCGAGCAGCCCCGACCCCCGTCTGTCTCGGGGTGGCATGGCCGGCGGCTGAGTGGGCGTTGGGGGGATGGACGCGGGGGGCGGCTTCTCATGGGGCTGTGGCTGCGGCTGCTGCTGGTGGGGGGGAGGCATCGACGGTGCAGGCTGTGGCGCTGTCGGTGGTGCGGCTGCGGGTGGTGGTTTCTTGGCTGTGATGCCCACATTGCCGATCTTGTTCTTGCCGCGCTTGGCCCGACCCTCGGCCCCGCCCACCTGCTGCTGCTGTTGCATGCCCGCGTCTGGGGGCGTCGGGCTGACCGGCGGCTGCTGCTGTTGCATCAGTGGCGGCTGTTGTTGCTGCATCGGGTAAGAGGGCGCGGGCGGGGGAGGCCGCCCTTGCGAACCCACCACGACGTCAGGACTCATCAACGGGGGCGGCGGAGGCCGAGACGGCCCACCCACCTCGGGCTGCGCCGCACCACCCCCAGCTAGGCTATGCTGGTGCGACAGACTGCCCGGCCCCGCTGCACCCCCTCTCGCCACCTGAGGCCCGGGATAGGGATACTCGGCATAGCTCTCCGTCGTGTGCCCTCTCGTCGCGAACGGCGGCTGGGGCGGCGGCGGCGGCTGGGCGGTCCCCGACGGTCCATGAGGGTAGATGGACGGATGTGGCAGCAGCCCCTGTCCGCTACTCATGCCAGCCCCAGGCATCTGTGAGGGCGTGGGCGGGTGGGAGTGCGCGTGCGGCGGCACCTGTGGCTGTGACGGTGTCGGCATGGCCGACGGCGGGAGGGAGCCAGTGGCCGCGCCCGCCGGCTTCTTGCCCCCCGCCACTTCCTGCTTCAGACCGCGGTTCTCGATGCGATGCTTCCTCTTCTGCTCGCCCCCTGTGGGCTGTGGAGCCGTTGTGGGCGGGGGAGGGGGTGGAGGGGGCGGGGGCTGCGGCTGCCCCTGCGGCATCCCCCGATACTCGCCCCCCTGGCCCATCTGCTGTGGGCTCGCCAACATTCCCTGCGCGCCGGGCGGTGGCGGCTGGCGCACCGGCGCACCGTTAGGTCTCTTCTGCTGCTGCTGCTGCTGCTGATGCGGCATGGGGTGAGGGGGCGGGGGCGTCTGGAACGCAGGAGGGCCGCCATCGCCCTGAGGCGGGCCATACGGGGCACCAGCAGCAGCTGCGGCAGTTGGTGGGTGGTGTGACGCCATATACGTTGGGGGAGGGGGCATCGGCTGCTGCTGCTGCTGCTGCTGTTGCGTGTAAGGAGGCGTCGTAGCAGGGTAGCCAGGGAACGGCGGGGGCCCGCTGTGGCTGCTGACCATACTCGCTGCCGACGCCGACGGGCGGCCGTCGGTTGGGGGATGGCCGACGGCGTCCATCTGGGTGGCGTCGTTGGACGGCTGTGGGCTGCTGCGAGCGCTCTCTGGCGGCGCCATGGTGCGCTGCTCGTCGCTGCTGGCCTCCTTGTGCGGGCTGGGCGAGGGCTTCTCGCCCCCCTTGCCCAATCCCACGTTGGTGATCTTCTTCCGTCGCTGCTGAGACGAGGTCGGCTGGGGCGGCAAGCCACCGCCCGCCCCTGCCCCTGCACCAACACCAGCCGCCATAGGTGCTGGCGGGACGCTTGCTGGAGGTCTGGCCGGCCCGCCATTGGCCTGGGGGGGCACAATGGATGGCGCGGCCGTTGCCGGATGCTGGGGGGGCCTCAACATCGATGAGGCGTCGATCGGCGCGGGGCCCATTCCCGACGGTCGCATGCCTTTGTCGTCGACGGTGCTGCCCGCATCGCTGGATGCGCCATCGCGGTCGCCCCTCTGCTGCTCGCTCTTGCCGGTGGGGTTGATCGTTTGACCGCTCTTGGGGTCCCTTATCTCGAGGATCCTCTTCTCTCGCGGTGGGGGGACGAAGCTCCCACTCTGCTGCTGCTGCTGGTGCTGATGGTGCTGCTGGTCAGGGTACCACAGCTGAGATGCCCCCAGACCACCGCTGTGGCCGCCGTGGGAAGACATGGGCGGCTGCTCCTCACGACCACCCTGACGCGACCCAATCACACACACATACAAGAATGCTCCCTCCTGTGCACGATGGATGGGATCGGTGCACTTGCTGACCAATGGCATGTGGTTTGTGTCCTGGTGGCCGTATCCCTCCTGGCTGCCGTCACCCATGCCGGCCTGGCCGTCCACGGCTTTCCTGGAGCGGGGCCCCAGGTGCCAGGGCTGAAACGTTTTGGCTTGTTTGTCGTCCAGGAGGCTCGACATGGCCCGGGTCACCGGAGGGGGCTGCGCGGGGGGACCCTGGGACCAGCCAGCACACAACACAACACATTGACGCGAGACACACACATGGCGGGAAAGGGGGACGTGAGTGTCTGTGAGGAGCAACAATCGTCCTGTCTGTGAGTGCGCTCAGCACCACCTCACCTGGCTGTTCATCGGCCCTTTGCTCATCGGCGCATCTGCACACACACACACACACACACACACACACAAGCACAAGCACACCAACACAGAGCACAGGCAGGCCACACAGACAGTGGATGATAAGGAGGAAGCGATCACATCACTTCTGTCTGCCTGGGTGGCTGGCTGGCCGACTGATTGACACACATCGCCTCGCTTCAATCGCCCACCCGTCACCCCGTTGCTCACATGAGGGCGGCAGGTTCTCGTAGACATACTCTTGCTGAGGTCCGCCATACGGCCCGCCTCCGTCACCGCCACCGCCACCCCCGACGCTGTTTGGCTGTCCGGCATGCCCCCCGAGCGCGGCACTGGCCGGCGGCGCTCCCACGGCCACGCCCCCCACCGGTGGCATATGCTGCTGTGGCTGCGGCGCGTCGTAGCGCTGGTGACTGCCGTTGTGGACGCTCCCGACCGGCTGACGTCCTACCAGGGTTGGATCACCGGCATGATGCATGGCGCGGCTCCTGTCGGCTGGCGTCACTCGGGTGGTCAACACGCACACATCGTCAGCCACAAGCTGTCTCGCTCACGGTTGCTCGCGCGGGGTGGGGGACGGAGGGGACGAGAACTCGATACGCTGTCTGGTTGGCTTGTCCGGGCAGATCACGACGGACCGCTCGTCGGAACTTGTGGAAACTGCATGGTGCATGTCCACTCAGAACATGCACCCTGTGACCATGGTCGACATGGTCACGGCGTCTGCTGCTTTCCGTCTGTCCGCTAAGCTCGCAGACCTCTTCTTAGCTCGCATGCGCAAAAGGGAAGAAGAAGAGAACCCGGGTGTGCAGTGTGCTGCTAGATGTCACCTCGATAGCTGAGATCACGGCACATCTTTGCCGCCAGATCTCCCGGTCGGCGTCACTACCATTGGTTGACTGACAATCAGGCGTCCCTCCCTCCCTGCCCACACCTATCTCTTATGGCGTGGCAGCCGAACCCGCAGCACCTGTCCACCCTGGTGCAGCTGATGCGCCAGGCCTCCACCCCGGACACCGCGGTGCAGCAGCAGATCAACGCGCACCTGAATGAGTTCTTCGCCCTGCCGGATGCGCTCAACTACCTGGGTCACATCTTCGCCATGATGCCCGAGGAGAGCCCCGATGTGCGGCAGCGGGTCGGGCTGATGCTCAAGAACCGAGTCAGGAGCGACTGGGCGTCGCTGCCGCCCAACAGGCTGGCAGATATCAAGGCCAAGCTGCTTGCCGTCATCAGGGACCCTAACAGGTCTATTCGGTCCACTGCAGGTAGGTCAGCCAGACCGACAGGCAGACAGGCAGACAGACTGGGGAAGAGGTCTGCCATATCTGTCCCGTGAGTGTGTGTGTGTGTGTGCAGGTTCTGCGATAACGACCATCATCATGGCCGGTGGTGCCGGTGGGTGGCCCGAGGCCCTCACGGCGCTCCTCGCAAGCCTCGACGACGCGAACGATGACATCGTCGACGGGTGGGCACACCACACCACACCACACCACACACACGCAGGCAGACACACCACACCACACCACACCACGTGGCTGCGGCGCATGGGCGTGTGCGTGTGGGTGCAGTTCTTTCTCGGCGTTATGCAAGGTCTGCGAGGACGAGACCGACGGCCTGCGCTACCTGCACGACACCGACTTCCAGTCGTTCGTGGCCCACCACCTGTTCCCGAAGCTGTTCGCCTTCTGCCAGGCCGGCGCCAGGCCCGTGTGCCGCAAGTACGCCATCCAGTGCCTCAACTACTTCGCCAACCACCGGGCATTCGACGTGGGGGAGCCGTTCCACGGGTCGCTGCGGAGCTACTGGGAGGCGCTGGGGCAGCTGGCGACAGACCCTGACCCCAACATTAAGCGGCTGGTGTGCACGGGGTTTGGATCCCTCGCCGACACCAACATGGAGGTGAGCTGCGTGAGTGTGGTGTGGCTGCAGTGGGGAGGGAGGGAGGGAGGGATGGTCTGTGTGTGTCTGTGTGTGTGTGTGTGCAGCTGATACTGACTGCGGTGGATGCGGTGCTGGAGTTCATGATAGGGTGCAGCGACAGCGAGTCGTACAACCTCAGGATGGAGGCCATGGAGTTCTGGCAACCCGTCATCCAACACGACCAATGCAGGAACGAGCTCGCCAGGTTCCTCCCAAAGTAAGTAGGGTGGTTCGGCAATCACACCCGCCCGTGTGATTGCATCATCCGCTGATTTGATTTGTGTGATGTCGTGTTTATCAGGCTGATCCCGGTGCTGCTGCGCCACACGGTCTACACCGAATGGGACTACCTGGCGATGGATGTGAGTCAGATCGAGGACGACAACACCGCCGTCCCCGACGAGGCCCACGACATCGGACCCAGATTCCACCAGTCACACCCGAGAGCAGGCCAAGTAAGACGCCCATACACACACACACACACACACACTGGTTGGTGTGTCATCAGGAGAGTGTTGACGAGGACGAGGGCGACGATACGCAGCGGGGGGCATGGGGCGGCGACTGGACGGTGCGCAAGTCGGCTGCACTGGCGCTAGACCACCTCAGCACCCACTACGGCGTCAGCATTCTGCCCCAGCTACTCGGGCCGATAGAGGTAGGTGGGTGGACCTACACACATCTCACACACACACAGGGAGAGGAGACAAAGCAAAAGTTGATGAGTGTGTGTGTGTGTGTATGTGTGTGTGATAGGAGCGGTTGCGGGCAGAGAGTTGGGATGTGCGGGAGAGCGCTGTGCTGTGTCTTGGCGCGATAGCCCAGGGCTGCATGGCCGGGCTCAACCAGTTCCTGCCAAAGGTCATCGAGCTCCTCCTCACTCTCACGAGAGAACCGAAGGCAAGCTCGCCCCCAGACCTCACGGACACACACACGCCCTCAAACCATACACACACATCGATGTGCGGATTGCTGTGCTTGGTCTGTGTGTGTTCTCTCTGTGTGTGGTTGTAGCCTTTGATTCGGACGATATCGTGTTGGTGCATTTCCCGGTTCTCTGTGTGGATCTGCGACAAGCCCAACCGAGACAGATACTTCAAGACCGTCCTGGCAGAGGTGAGAGGCAACAGACTGAGAGAGAGGGTGATTTGGCCAACCCGGCCCCGCCCCGCCCCGGCCCGGCCCCGCCACCCATCTGTGTGTGTGTGTGTGTGTGTCTCCCTTGTGTGTGTTGCCGTGTCCATAGATCTTGAGCCACATGAGTGACCGGAACAAGCGTGTGCAGGAGGCGGCGTGCAGCGCGTTCGCCACGCTGGAGGAGGAGGCGCGCGACCTCCTCGTGCCATACCTGCAGGACATCATTAACACCCTTGTCGCCGCATTCAACATCTACCAGGTCAGCAAGGGCGGGCGCGTCCTCTGCCCTCTCCCCTCTCCCTCTGGTGTTCGTCTGTGTGACCGTGTGTGTGTGTGTGTGGTTGGTTGGTTGGTAGGCCCGGAATGTGCTGATTCTTTATGACGCGATCGGCACTCTTGCGGAGGCAGTGGGCAGCTACCTCAGGCAAAAACAGTACATTGAGGTGAGATCGAGGTCCAAACAACCGCCGAGGGAGATCTCTCGCGAGAGAGGGAACACTGCATAGACTGGACAGCCAGGAAGGTACCTTGTGTGTGTGTGTGCATCCTGGCGTGGATGCCGTAGGCGCTGATCCCGCCACTGATTCACCGGCTGTCCCAGGCCACCGACCACGACGTGCAGCTGATCCCGATATTCGAGTGCCTCACGGCCGTCAGCCACGCACTGGGGGAGGACTTCATCCCCTACATGGAGCCCTTCATCGTCCGCTGCATCCGGACAACCAACTGCGTACTTGACGAAATCGACAAATCCGCCACACAGGCAATGGTCAGCTTCCATGCGCACACACACAAGGGTTGCGGTGCACTGGAGTGCATCCATGTGTGTGTGTGTGTGTGTGTGTGTGTGCAGAGTGAGCGCCCGCGTCGAGATATGTTGGGCGCGGCGTTGGACGCGTTGGGGGCGGTGGTGGAGGCTCTGGACAAGAAGACCCCGCAGCTGCTGCAGACACACGACTTCATCCCACTGCTCGCACGGTGCTGCCAGGTGGGTGGAGACCCGAGATCAGATCAAGCCGAGCAACACACCACACCACACCACACCACACGACGCCGTGTTGTCCCTCCCCTGTCCAGGATTCTAACATGCAGGTGAAGCAGTCGTCATTCGCCCTGGTGGGCGACGTCTCCGGCCGCGCCATGGAGCAGCTCAAACCATACCTCCCACAAATCATGCCAGAGGTAAGGCAGTCACCAAGCGCCCCCCGCCACACCCACACCCGCACCACACAGACAGAGAGAGGGGGACGCATTGCCTCTGTGTGTGTGGTGTGGTGTGTGTGTGTGTGTGTCAGCTGACGCAGCACCTGGTGCACTCGGCTGTGTCTGTGTGCAACAACGCCAGCTGGGCGATAGGAGAGATCGCCGTCCACGGCGGGGGCGACATCATGAGCCCCTACGTCGACCAGATCACCGCTCAGCTCATCACCGTCGTCAGAAGGGAAAACCTTCACAGATCGCTGCTCCAGAACGGATGCATCACACTGGTCGGACAGACAGGCAGACAGACAGCGTATGTGATGCGGGACGGACGGATGGGCGCCCCGCACAGAGCACAGAGAGAGACGTGTGTGTGTGTGTGTGCAGGGCCGATTGGGGTTGGTGTGCACTGCTAAGGTGGCGGTTCACCTGGAGCAGTTCTACAGCCGCTGGTGCTTCATCATGATCTACGCCAGGAACGACCACGAAAAGATGAACGCATTCCACGGTAGGGACCTGGTGGCAGAGGGACCCACACACACACATCCATCCATCCATCCATCCCCCCGTGTGTGTATCTGTGTGTGTGTGTGTGTGCAGGTCTGTACGCCTTGATCAAGGCCAACCCGAGCGTGGCCATGAAGGACATTCCTGTGCTACTCCACTCGCTGGCGTCCATCCCAAACCCTCCAAAGAACCTCGCGCAACTCTTCCACGAAGTCATCACAGGTGCAACCAACCCCCCATAACACACACACACACACACACACGGAGTGGAGATCATCACACTCACCCATCCCTCTCTCTCTTGGCTCTGACCTGACTGCACTGACTGCAGCTCTTCGGCAGCAGGTGGATGCGGCCGCCTGGACGACCATGCTGAATGGGATGGAGCCGCCCATCCGCGACTCCCTCACGCGCAACTACGGGCTGGGCGGGGAAGGTGGGCAGCTCGTCAACGGGACTGGACAGGTGACCGTGCCGTCTTCATGACCGACCAGTGCGGTGCGTGGCCTGTACGTACGTTAGCTAGCTCAATCAATCGCAACACTGTGCGTGGGTCTTGTCTTGCCTTGTCAGTGTCTTGTCTTGTGTGTTTGATTGATGAGTGAGTGAGGCATTTTGGTCGGTGAATGAGTGGGGTGTGTGTGTGTGTGATGTGTGCCCGTAAGGCCGATAGAGCGGGTCAGGCGGGAGGCTGCTGCAGACAGCAGACGGGAGAGAGAGGCGAGAGGCTGGATGGGTGTGAGTTCATGTGACTACATGCATGACCCATGAACTGACCCTTGTCTCTCGCACTCCCTCTCCGACAAACCCGACCCACCCAGCTCATCACACTCATGGAAGGGGAGCGAGTCAGCGAGTGTGAGACGGCGTGTCTTTTATCGCCCGTCCCTCGTCGCTATCTGAAAGACTCGGAAAACCCCTCCCTCAACCAACAAGCACACATGGAATATCGAGGCACGTCACGGCACAAGGCGGACGACCTACTTGACATACATATACTCATGCAGCATAGCGCCAACATGCCTACAAAGAAGGAAAGAAGGCCGATTTCTATCTACTTGAGGCCTTGGCTCGACTCACACATAAATACATACAAACGTGCTGGTACACAGAAGCAGACAGTACATAAATCAAAAGGACAACAGACGCCTTAGACCACCACTCTCTGCTCTCCCGGATCCTATTGGGCTCCTAGCCGGTAGCTGCACACAGAACCACACACACAGACGCGCGCACACACAACACAAACGAAAGAGATCAATCAGGGCCATGTTTATCTTTTCGCAGAGCCCAGACGCACTAATAATAGTAGTACTAGTAAGGGTTCCTTACTAGTAGTAGCTGCTCAGATGAGACGAGCGCCGATATCGATGCAGGACAGGAGGGACAGGAGTGACAATCGCATCTGCAGGCTCACCTGTACCGCCCTTTGTTAGGTCTTCACTTACTAGTAGGGGTAGTAACTGACAGACATACAGACAGACAGGCAGGCAGGCAGAGACACACACAGTCTCTGTGTGCATCCCATCAAGATGCGGTCGTGTCTCTGTGTGTGTGCGACTCACTAGTAGCTGCCGTTTGCCGGCATAAGAATGGGGGAGCCAACAGCAGCAGGCACATCAACACACACAACAACGACCCATAAGTTCGGCCCATGTGTCGACAGTGTGTGCTGTGCGCTGCGCTGACTAGATGTAATAATAGGGGTAGGAGTAATAATAGCTGACAGAAAATACGACGGATCAGATCAACGCAACACGTGAGCCCTGAAAGCTGTGTGTGCGGCTATAGTGAGCGACACTTACTAGTAGGGGTAGCTGGAGGGAGCGGAGCGGACAGGGACACAAACGAATGGGCACTTGCACGCTGGGAGCCGGCCGGCCTGCCTTCATTTTGTCTTACTATCCGTAATAAGAATAATAGTAGCTGCAAGAACGACATGGCAACATGCACGGTCGTGTCTGCTTTCTCTCACCCTCCCGTCTCTCTCGCGGACTAGTCATAATAATATTGCTCGGGGTCCGGGACGTCCTGCAGAGACCATTCCACGCCACGCACTACAGCCGGCCGGCAACCATGACACCCGCCTCCACTGACCTTGGCCTTCCACAGTGTGTGGAGGACACCCTCGGCAAGTCGATACTCCGCCGGCTCCAGCCCGCCATTCTCCAACAGCTGGGCTGTGTCGTTGCCCTGTCTGATGCCGTCGATCAATCGCTTGGCCACAGCCGCTTGCCCCTCAGGCATCCCAGGCAGCTGCTTGTAAGTGGCGAATGTGGGCATCGAAGTGTTCGGCAGTGGGCGAGGAGCGTCGTCCGCCAGCTGCGGCGCTGCGTTGTCGCTCAGGTCGACTGAGGGGTCGCTGACGGGTTTGTCGAGGCCGGTGATCTTGAAGGGCACCACACAATCGCCGTCTTTGTGGAACGACAGCAACACCGTCTGCACACACACATGGGCAGAGGACACACAGGCACTCAGACAGGCCGACAGAGATGGATCCGTGTGTGTGTCCGCTGACTGCAATTGACTGACCACATCGGCGTGTGTGTTGCCGACAGGGACGACGAATGCATGGGCCGTCGCCCCGCTCTCCACAGGCAGCACCACATAATCCTCATACAGCCCATTGTCACCATCAGAAGGTGCGCTCGATCGCCCGTACACCGTGCTGTCATGACACAGACAAAGAAAAGGGTACCTATGCCGCCCGCCTTCTGTGCGTTCAGATCCACCCATTGTGTGACTGCACGAGGATGTCGGCGTTGCCGCTTCGCGAGTTGGCTGCAAGGATGACGTGGGTGAAGCCCATCATCTCGGCCCGGCTCTGCATGCCATGCACAGACGGCACCCAAGAGCTTTGGTCGCTTTACTTGTGTGGGTGCTTCGCTTTGCACCCCCCACCAATTGCAGGGCGATGTAGTGCTCGCTGTCTGCGGGCAGGGTCTCTGCGGGTGCGGATGAAAAGTCGACTCGACCGTCACTTTTGGGCTGCGGAGGCACCATGCTGAACACTGGACACCCGAGGCTGGAGCCGTTCGCTGGCGCTATCGGGGCATCTGGAACAAAGCATACAATGTCATGCACATACCTACGCAGGCAACTGGGGAGCTTCATCAACCTTCAGTCCCAGGTTTCTCTCGCCGGCCCGTCAAGAGTGTGCCGACTTGGTCGACTATCTTCTCGAGTTGTTCCTCCGCTTTTGGTGTGAGCTGACATCGCGAGAGAGTGGCAAGGAGGAGCACACAGCAAAGGGGAAAAGGGCATGGAGGGCGTGGCATCTCGACACGCAGTCTCGGAGATTCCCGCCCCAGCACACACACACACACAGCCACAGTACCGCGTACGGCAGCCGTTGGAAAACAGTTAAAAAAAAGACGCACTCAAGGTCTCTCACGACACACTGCAATGATGTCCAAAAGCCAATCACATAGATGCTACCTTCACTCGCTAAGCGCCGGACTGCGGCCGGACGCAAACAATCGCTTCAAGCCACAGAGTACTGTACCAAAGACAGTCACCAATCTATGTCTCCTCCCGCCTACATGCATCACTCCTTCCTTGTCGCCCTTCCATCCTCAGTACGCTGGTCGCCACTGCCCTATCTTTTGCTATTCATCTCGCCTTGAAGTTCCTGTGACTCATCGCTGGCGGAGTCATGCCGTATATACGGTTTCAGGCTGATAAGGGATGCAGACAAGCTCGACGGGCGCCCCAGCAGCCACTCAAATAGCGTGCCATGGGACAGCGACGTCCGGTTGCCGGCGTGCTGGTATGTCTTGTTTACGGTCGCGTTGATCTCTGGGAGAGACTCACTGACACGGTCTCTTCTCCTTTTGTCGTCAGTGGGCAGATCCAACACGTCTGTCCCCGGCCGTCTGAGTGCCGCATGCGTTATCATTCCCTCGTTTAGCTGAAGCCTCGATGCCGTATCCTGGGGCATTGCCAGCCTGTCTTCCTGCGGTGCAAATCGGTCCATAACGCTCTTGTCGGCATAGCTGCAGCGCATACACGCAATCATGATGCTGAAAAATCGAGAATATGCCTGTGAATGCTTACACAAGTGATCCAAGGATGATGCACGTCACCAGGAGGAAGGTAAGGACGAAAGACACCATGGGAGTCAGTGTGATGCCCCACACCTGCACAGACAAGAGCACACAGATGGGGTTGGGAGGGGATACTCCAGCGGCTTGGTATACCGTGAAGGCAGGGTCTTCAGGTTTGAGAGACATGGATGCCCGCTCGAGGCTCTTTCTTCTCTCGGCTGTGTGTGGCAGGCGGCGCAGCAGGTCATTCAGACGGAACCAGTGCTTGGACGCCACCTTATCGGTGACAGATGGCCATCCACAAACGAAAAACAACGCAACATACAGATCCCGTTCTGCCTTGCTTACATCGTTTGCGAGTCCGCCGAATATGATGGTCACGATGCACAAGAGGATGCCGCTCACAGCCAGGATATACAAGTAGAAGCTCAGCTCCTCCGTCAGTATGGTTGACAGGTACTTATAGCCGGTGTCGCCCGACAAGAAGCAGTACACCGCAAAGGCCGCCTGCCATATCAAGAGGACTGACACATCAAACACACCGCACACAAAGAGGATGTTCGAGAAAAGACGTGTACGCAAGGATGCACTTACTGAGTAGGATTGCTGATATAGAGGAGAAGGCGCCCGCAAGGCATTGCGGCGGAGCTCCAACTTGTCAAGTATGTCTTGCCTGGCAGGCAGCAAGCATGAAATGGCCGGCGCACAGATGGACGCGCGAATAAGCGTGTGTCCCGCCCACCGTGCGTCCAGCCAGTCGGTGAGTGTCTGGTTGAACTCCTCGTCGCTGACCTCGATGAGCCCCCTGTGGTTATAATCACGCATGAAGTGCTTAAGCAGCCGCCAGTGAGACGACGACTGCAGAATAAGCAGACTCAGGGGCTTCATGAAATCCATAGCGATGATCCACGTGTTGAGAATCAGCAGCAGCTCCGCAATCACGGCCAACCAGCTGCAATACACACGAGACAATGCAAGCGGATGTCTGTATGGGTTCTGTCTCACAGGTAGTCTCTGGTGAGCTCATAAGCCCGAGTGAATCGGTAGAACTCCAGATAGTTCATGAATGCCAGCCGAAGGATGCACGAAGCCATCGAGAAGATGAAGGCCGCCGTGCCCGAGACGACACATACGGTCAGGTACTGAGGCATCGTCACCCGAGTCGCCAGCTTCAGTCCCTCGTAGTAGTCCTGAGGAGGAAAGCAACCAGCAACAAGTGATGCAAACAAAAAAGGAGACCAGCTTGCACTACTCACGCGGAGGTGCTCGGGTTTGTCGTGGTACTCGGGTTGGGCAATCAGGTTCTCCAAGTCGTCCGCCCAGAAATCCTCGGCTTCTGTGCCTGGCCTTAGCAGATCTGTTGCCATCCATCGGGCACATTAACATTGTCGGCGTAATTTGGCTGAGGCTCAGGAGCCGTGGATCCTTCTCACCTGTGCCCATGCTTCGGTTGTCCTTTGTGTTGAAGCAAAAGGACTGGACGCCCCGAATCATTGCCACCAGGACGGCCAGCACCAAGGGAAAGATGGCGTGGAGGAACCGCTGCACGTAGAAGAGGTATGCGATGACGCCGAAGAGGCTCACAAGGCGCATGACGATCATCGCCCAGTGAATAATCATCTCCATAGTCGTCACATCCCTGATTGGGTTGACAGAAATACAAAACGCGACTACTTGACTGGACCATGTCTCCTGTCTTACCATGCAAAGGCAGTCGTTTGGTGGCCGACAAACGAGAGGACGGATATCCATGACGCTGTGAAGAGCCAAGACACACCCGGTGCTCACGTCTGTCTTAGCTCTGTCCTTGCCCTTGGTCACCTTTACTAAAGCTGTAGTCGGATGGCTCAGGCAGAAGGCTTATAATATCCTGGATGCAGCAAGACCACGAGGATGGATGTACGCGTCCATCCGTCTATCCATCCATACGAGCCCACAGGCTGCGATATGGCTTTGCTTACGATGTGGGGCCAGGAAGTCATGTAGACGAGCAGTGAAATCACAACAAGCCACAAAGCATAAGACACCGACGAGATTATGGTCACGATCAAAGTGAAGCGCTTAAGAAACGAATCCACATCGACAACCGGACAGCTGCACAACAATGACAGCATTGCCTTGACAGCCATTTTCGAATCATCATGTCATTTACTTGAAAAGAGTCGCAAGGATCGCCGTCCTTCGCTTGTTGCGGCTGGCGCTGTCGGCTGCATCGGTGGACGCATACTTGTCGTCGCCCCTCTTCTTCATCTCCTTGGCCGTCTCAGAGATGTTTGCTCGCCGCACCGCCGCGAGAATACCCTGTGAAGCCATCAGCCGCCGTATCGAATCAGGTTCACTAGGCGGGGCTTCAGACGAGTTGGTGCTGCTCAAGGCTTCTGCATCTCGGTGCGATATTGACGTGTTGTTATCTCTCCTCTCCACGATCGCTCTTTGCTGGAGAAAGATATGTGGATTTCGTACTTGTTCAATCACCGCTTGCAATGTGAGCTTCAAGTGCCGCGGCGTGAGGAAGGGGTAGTGGCTAGGGGCGGTCATCTTGCGCACAACTGCCAGCTCAGACGCAAGTGTCGCCCTCTATACAGACAGAAATACGCATGGCTATCCGAGAAACATACGTGACTGTTCATTGAGAAGGCTTACCCGCAGGGGATTTGCATCTTTCGGATCTGTGAATTTCGGAAAATTGGATGGCAGCATGTCGAGGATGTGGAGAGCTGCATTACTATCTCGAGGACCCCTGCAGCGGGCAACCCACCAATCAAGGCCTTCTGCAGACGATACAGTTCTTACTTGTACTGAAGCATCGACAGCACGTTTTCGACGGCCTTGGGACGAGCCTCGATTATTGCGTCGACCTCATCGTCACTCATCATCACTGCAAACCAAAAATTGGCATTTGCCCATTCGAGGCTCGTACGGATTGCTTACATGCCGCTGTGTAAAGGGCCTTGTCGATTTCCTTGAAGAATTCGCCCTCGACTGCAACTCGGAGGAGCAGTCGAAAGCTGTTCTTCTTCTGTAGGGCGACAGACTTCGGCAGGGCAGTCTCAGAGAGATCGTTCGGTGTGTCGAAACGGAGGAGGTCGAAGCTCTGCGCCAGCAAACAAACAAACAAACAAACAAACAAACAGACACACAAGGAGACCGAGCCGAGCGCCACTATATCGATCGCATGAATGTGGGTTCTACCGGCGAAGGCCTGCGCGAAATCAGTCTGCTGATGATGTCGAAGTCCTTTGTTTGTTGGAGAGCATCGAGAATAGCTGTGTCTCCATCCACTGGGTTGAGACAGGTATAAAGTGTCTTGATGCCCTCCAGGTCACCGAGGTTGTTGCCGCTCTCCATGGCCGCCAGCAGAGGTGTGTCGCCTGCCAAGAAACACGATGTCAGACTGTTGGCGGAACTGAGTGACTCAATCGAGTACCTGCTTCATCTGGTTTGTGTGGATCGCAGAACTTGGATCCTGGCAGTCTGGCTTCGACTACAGCCTTGAAATGGCTCAAGAGCTCCTTGATAGCTCGTACATGGCCATTGTGCGCCTCCCACTTAGAGCAAGAACCGATGAGACAACAAAAGGCGCATCAGGCTTGCCGCGTACCATATGAGACCCCTTCCTTTATCGTCCTTGGCCGTGCACAGGAAAGCATCTCGCCCCTTTTCTGCCAGCTGAGCGCGGCACACAAAGAGGCATCGATAAAGCATCAAGACACATTCCTGCTGACAGTCGTGTGTTTTTTCACCTTAATGACTTTCATCATAATATCTTCGGCAAAGTTATTGGATGCTGCGTTGATAATTGGTGAAACACCGTGAGGATTGTATTTGTGCAGGTTTTCGGGGTTTGGCGCCACGCCCTTCTCAAGCAAAAGCCGTGCAAATGAATCTTCCTGAGAAAGACAAAACACGGTAAAAGAGAACAGAAAAATTCTGCGTTCGCTCAACTGCATAAGTTAATGCAGTCGAAAGAGGCGTGTCGGACACCTAGCGAGCATACGCACAGCACAAAACGTCCAAAGCACTAATCGATTTTTCCCGTTTTCCTCTCTTGCTCCTGACCAGATTCGGCGCAGTGATATCTAGCAGAGGCGATGCCGCGCTCTGGCTCTCATCATCTCGTCTTTCGCGATGTCTCTGCACGAAAACTCGCGTCTCTGTAGAAGCATCTACGAGGCTGCTGAAGCTCACATCGTCCTCAGGCTCCACGAAAGATGCCGCGCCGCCCTCGGACGTAGTCGCTGATGGTGTCGCGGCGTTCTTGCCAGTCGATGGTTCCTCCTCGCGACTTGCAGGGGGCTTCTCTTTCTCGATAGGAATCCACTCCCCTTCTTCCAATTTGCCGCGCGCAGGGCGTCGGGTTGGCGTGTGTCCCTCGGTCATCTCTGTCGGCTTCTCCTCCACTCCCTCGTCGCTGCTTTTGTGAGGTGGTGGCCTTGGCTCTTCTTTTCCTTTCTCACCACCGACATCGGTAGGGCCCGTTGCTTTCTCTCTGTCCTCGACAGCCGCTATGAAAGCTTGAAGGGCGGGAACACTTCCCCTACGGATAGCAAGATGAAGCGCCGTATCTCCTTTCTGGAGAGACACAGTGGCACATGCTGAGTATACATGGGTAAAAACATCTCTACCTTTGTCTTCTTTGTGAGGTCTGCGCCCGACTTGACCAGCAAGCGCATTAAATCATCGTCACCGCCCTCGACGGCATGCATCAACGCACTTTTGCCATTCTGTCCAGACAAGACATGAAAGCTCATGCCTTAAATCCTGCAGTACTGTGAGATTCGACTTGCCGCGTCTTGAATATCCATGTCAGCCTTCTTGTCGAGGACAAGCTGCACGATGCCTGGATTATGGCCGAGTACAGCACGCATCAAAGGCGTCGTTCCATCCTGACGAAAACGACAGACGTAAGCTGGTTGGCGTGCCGCATGTTGTGTTACCCCTCTGGGAAGGTTTATGTCGGCTCCGCCCTCCAACAAGGCTTCTACAAACCTTTCCGCATCAAGCCGCAGCTTCATCGCAGTGGTCAAAGCAGTGTCTCCTCCCGCCTGGCAACAACACGCACAAGACGGTCGCAAGCGTGCCGAATCATCGCGCGATTCGCTCACTCTCGTCTTGTAGTTGAGTTCTGGAGATTTCTGAGATGAAATTGACAGAACACATGATCTTCGCGAGGACAGTTCATTGAATGGACTCTCACCAGTGTGCACAGGGTTTTGAGGAAGCGATTATAGTTTTCCGTGCGGATGGATCGAATCAGCTGAATTGCATGCAAATGGCAATCACATGGCATTGACATTGCTTTTTGTGGTTACCTCCTCGTGAATGTCCGCTTTTTCCTTTCTCAACTCCTCTGTAATGCCGGTACATCTTTCGAGGGACTCTTTCAGAGTGGCACCCATGTCCAGAGGGACTGGTGTCTTTGTCCGCCTCGGCGGAGGTTTTGGCTTTGCTGCATGGACCCGGCGGGCGATTTCTTTCCTCCCGACTCGAACTCGCTCTCGTGGCTGTGACTCTTCTTCAAGCTCCTCTCCTCTTCTCATGGCTGCTATAGGCGCTTCGGGTGGTGCTCCGGCTGGAAATGGATGAACCTCACGAACAGACATGGGCTCAGGTGACTCTTTTTCAAACATTGGATGGCTGACAGGAATCCAGTCGAGCTCGTCCAAGTAAGATTCTCCCTCTGGTGCAAGTTCCTCTTCGATTTTTTTCTTCTCAGCAACTTCAGGGGGCATCGGTGGGAGCTCTTTTGCTGGCGCTTCTGGCTGTCGAAAGCCTGGTGAGCTGACACGTGGCTCATACCATGGCACAGGCACGCGACGAAAAGCCTTCCTCTCCTTTGAATGCCCTTCTGTCTTCTCGAGCTGTTTCTCGCCCTCATGCCTTTGTTCTAGCGGCCGATGGCCCCGTGTCTCTTCGAGTCGTTGTTCTCTTTCTTCCTTTGGTGTCACAGGCGGCGAAGGAGGAGGATGGCCTGTCACCTTCTCCAGGGCCCTCTCTTTCTCGATTGGAATCCACTCCCCTTCTTCTAATTTGCCGCGCGCAGGGGCTCGGGTTGGCGTGTGGCCCGTCACTGGCTCAGGGGGCTTCTCTGTTGACGGGCGATGGCCTGTCACCTCTTCCAGCTCTTCTTCCGTCGTTTCCTCCTCTTCTGGTGGGGGATGGCCCGTCACTGGCTCAAGGGGCTTCTCTCTTGACGGGCGATGGCCTGTCACCTCCTCCAGCTCTTCTTCTGTCGTCTCCTCCTCTTCTGCCGGTGACGCAGTACTGCTCTCTGCCTTCTTCTTAGGAACTACTGGCGCAGGCGGAGTGGTTGGGGCGGTCGGAGGCATGGGTATCTTCACATGGATGTGGACGTGATAAGGGGCAGGCGCGACAGGCTGTCGCGTCCTGCGTTCAACAGATCAGCCCAACAGACCAGCATCACACACTCAAAGACAGTAGTCCCTCTTTCATTGCCTCTGTAGCATACCCATTCGGTTTCATTTCCCCTATATAGGGTGACACTGGGGGCTCCTCTGGAAGCATCTTTTGGGGGACAGAGGGAGGACGTCTCTCAGAGGGGTAAGGAGCCGGCGGAATCCTTTCGAGCTCGTGAGGAGCCATGTCTCTACCTGCAAGAGCTCGCCATACCTGCTGGCCACCCAGGTTGAAATCAGAGAAGTTGCGGAGCGGCATTGTGGGTTCTGTCGGTGGCCGATAGGGCAGCGGGATCCGCACTTCCACAGGCACTTGCTCCTCGATTTTTGCAGGTGCGATTGTCTCGGGGAAAACATGCTCCTCTGCCGGCCGATAGCCAGCTTTCGGTTTCTGAGCTTTGGCTTGTGCCGCACCTTCTCTATACAGCGGGAAGGTCGGTGTAATCGAGGGCGCACGAGAGACCTCGTGCTTCAGGGGATTGTAGTAGGGGATGTTCTTTCGGTCAAAAGAAGGGGCGTAGGGCACATGCGATTCATTCACGGGAGGCTTAGCCTTCGACGGGATAAGGTCTCTGAGGGCCTTTACCATGTATATCAGCCGACTGATGGTGTCATGGACCGCAGAAGTAGGGAGTATCCTCGCCAGCGCCGACCACCTGTCGTCAGTGGCATTCTGCAGTGATTTAGCTGACGTCTGATTGACGAGCTGCAGCAATGATGGTAGCTGACGGAACTCATCCCGGAGCCGCTTTGCAGTGGCAGCGTCATCCAGGTTCTCGACGATTCGATGAGTGGTCTCAGAAGGGAAGGAGGCCCCGGCATGTTGTGCTCCCAGCTGAGAAGTGGATGCAGACTGGACGCTCAGGCTGAGTGAGAGGATAATCAGGATCAGAAAGCGCTTCATTGCAGCTGACGATAGTAGAGGGATAAAGCGGCAATCGGCGCTCCGAGAAAGGATAGGGAATGGTTGTCAGAGGAAAGGATGAAACTTGCAATGAGAATAGGGAATGCAGGCAGGGAATGCCCCACAGAGAGCTCCGGAAGAAGAAATGGAGACGGGAAGGAAGACACCGATGATCGCTTCAAAGCTCGCAAGGGCCCGGGGAAAGAAGGTTCCAATGGCGCGTGTCATAGAGCGCATCAATACCCCCCTCGCTCGCCACTCTCTCGATGGCCTGCTTGAGATCAAGGGTGCCGGTGAGGATGACGCGGGGTGGCTATCGAATTCTGCTGATATGTAAGTCCAACAGACACTACCGTTCGTGCCCAAGGATCCATTGATCTACGTTTCTGTGCGTCTTTGCACCTCTTAGGCTTGAGCAGGGCACGTATGAGTGGAGCGTCATTGCGTCGTTCATACGCATGGCCAACATCTACCGCATCACCCCTCCACAGCAGAAACGTCTCATCGTGTCATCATGCCCCGCCCCGTCGACGAACCGCCTGCCGCTCGCCATGGCGGCATACAGCATCATCGGAGACCAGCTGACGCACCGGGGAAGGAGCATGGCACTGCAGCGCAGCGACGGAGAAGGCAACTACAGCATCCTCGGACTGCGATTCCACGTCGTGCAGCTCAGCGAGATGTGCGTGAACCACATGTATCGGGCCAGCTACAACCCAGAGGATCCGCCCGTGCGGACGGTACAGAGCACGCTGACGTTTCCCCACTTCAGCGCCATGCTGGTGTGGCACCTCATCAACAGCTGCGGGAAGCAAGCGGGGGAGGGGGTGCGGGAGACCGTGGTCGTTAGCGAAGACCTCAACAAGGTGGGCACACACATATATCCCCCACGATCCGTACTCACCACCGAGTTCTCACCAGAAGTGAGTGTTGCGTCTGGTGTGTCGGTCAGAGGGACGAACGTTTCCGTTCGCTCCTGACGGACAGGTTGGAGGGATACACGGCGGTGGACTATCACGACAGGTCGGTGCGGTGCAGAACACTGACTGAGATGGATCGATGCGTAGGTATGGAGTCTCCTGCTTGTCTCTCAGCTACCGTTGGGGCGCTGACGATGGCCTGCGGCGAATCATCATGCTCAAGGGGCTGAAACACGGCGACACCGTCAACAGTTTCATTTCGGTGAGTGAGTGGAAGCTGCGGTGTGCCGTGCCGCCCCATATCTATGTGTGTGTGTCCCATTGGTGTGCGCGTCAGGTCGGCAACGGACATGTGGCCATATACACGACGGAGAGCACAGTGGAGGGCGCCACGGCCATCGCCGCTCGCCATCCCGTCGCTGTGGAGGCTGCCCGTCCCATCCTCGACCAGTACAACCTGACCGACACACTCATGAACGCCGAGTATCCCGCACAGCAGGTGAGAGATACGCCTGGCCAGTCACCCCGCCCCCGCGCATCACATCTGTGGGTGTGTGCTCTTGTGTGGTGTTGTGTTGTGTTGTTTTCTCATGTGTGCAGGAGCCATGCTTCTGCGAGGAATGTTTGCTGCGCCGTATCGGCATCGAGACGGTCACCTCGGCGAGTGGGCGGCGGATGTTCGTCATGCAGATGCAGTAGACAGACAGACAGACAGATAGACGGTTGTCGTGATGCATCACATGACAACCTCCAGAGCCGGCCGGCCGGGCGGCCATTGTGAATCAGAGTGCCATTCATTCGAAGTGGTGGGGCTGGCGAATGGCATTGATTGCATCTGTTCATGCCATGCGTGTGTGGGTGTACATAAAACTAGCTATCTTCGGAGGCTTTGGAGGGAGGGAGGGAGGGAGGGAGGCCTATTGTGGGCGTGCGTTATCGATTGGCCTTACCTTTTTTCTTTGGGGCGGGGGGTTGGGCACCATGTAGACAACCCCGTGTAGACAATGGCGGCGGGGAGGGCGAAAGACATATACGGGTGGCTGCTGCAGCTGTGTCCCTGCTGCATGTTGGCATGGCTGGATGGCTGGCATGTGTGTGTGCGTGTCTGTGCTGCATGCTGTCGTGCAGTACTGGGATGTGTTGTTATGTCGTAACAAAGGCAACTAGAATAGCGCGACGAGATGCATGCAATTCTTGCAGTGAGTGGCGTGGCGTTCTTTTGTGCTGTTGTGTGAACTGTCTGCAGACATGATTCCATCTGCGTGTTTTCCAGCGACCCGATTGCATGACCAATTACTCAATTATGTGACATACTGGCATGAACGATCTAGTGCACACACACCAAGCTGTCGCGTTCATTGCACCAGCGCATCGCGGCAACGATACACACCCACGATACTTGCACCATCACAATAATATCACCTCTTCCCTCGTCCCCTGCCCCATCCCCTCTGCGCCTCGGCGAGCTGCCTCGCCGTCTCATAGTATTGCTTGGCATTGTCAGCCAGCCGATCGGTCGTCCCCTTCAGTGACACCAACGCCTCACCTACACCCCACACGCCACACACAGGCCAACACACACACACAGACGTGACAGCACACGGCCTCGTTCGCCCCTCAGTACCTCTCTCTGCCACTTTTGCCCTTGCTGCGGCTGCCGACTCCATTGCCGCATCAGTCGCATTCTGAATGAATGGAGCACCAACACACAGCAGGAGGACCCATACGCCGTGCCAACAACCAACAACAAAACAACGCTCTCATCTGCTTACTGACCTGGTGGTACTTGAGCGTGTGGGCGGTGTTGGCTCGCGGGGGCGGCTGGGGGCGGGGCTGTTTCTCTCTCGCCGCCGCAGCCACGGCCCCCTCAGCCACACTCATCCGAGTCCGCCCCTTCCCCCCACCCCCCAGACCCATCGCACCCAGGAACGACCTCGCGACCGACCCCAGCCCACCACTGTCCCTCCGGCTGTCTGTGTTGGGACCGCCTTCGTCATCGTCACCGACGAGGGAGGCGATCTCGTCTTCATCGGCAGACAGCCGCTGTTGCGATGACCCGGGTGTTTGTGTGGGGATGGGTATGGACATGGCGGCGGCCGGGGGCTCCAGCGAGCGGCCTGAGGGTGTTCGGGGCGGCTCGTTGCGGTGCTGGCGTGACGCGGGGCTGTTGTCTAGGAACACCCAGTCGTCGGCAGATGCCATCTGCATCGCATGGACAGACAGACAGACAGACAGACAGACAGAAATGAGAGGGGCGACACGAGATGGCTGGGTGGGGTAGTAGGTGTCCTGACACCCACCTGGTTCTCATCGTTGGCCGACGACAGCTGTGTCTCGTCGGCAGCCTCCACCTAAACACATCACATGGAACGGATTGATCGGTCGCTCATGTGGGTGTGGTGCATGCCTGACGTCGAAGTGTTGGAGGAAATTGAAGCAGGCGTCGCATGTCCGCAGGTACCCCGACGCACCCTTGGCAATCGGCAGCCTCGACCGCGGGACCATCGACGCCGCCGGCGCCGCCTCGGTGACACTCACAGGCGACATGGCGCTCTGCCTGCGGCCCGTGAACAGACCTTCACAGACACACAGTGGGCACACAGACAGAGAGATGAGGATCTCCCGTCTCTCCCCCTCACCAGCCAACACGCTCCTCCTTCTGTCCGGCTGCGGTGCCTGGTCGTCTTGCTCTGCCTCCTGCCGCTCCACCTCTGCATCGGCGTCCATCGACTCAATGGAGGTCTGATACCCTGCCAATGGGTCATAGCTTGGGTCGGCCCGGCCGGCCCCCCTGCCTCTGCCACCAGCTGCTGCGGTTGGTGAGCCGTCGGGGGATGACGACTGCTGCTGCTGTGAGCCGGATGCTCTCCTGTCGGGCTCTTTGCAGGGGTGGGGCACCACGGCTCGCTTCGACGAGCACTCGTCGCAGACACACAGGCCGCACGAACGACCTGATCAAGAGATGGCATGAGAGAGGGGAGAGGGGAGAGGGGAGGCGTGGACTGGTTGGTGTGACTGACGTACAATGGTGTCGTCTGATGCGGACGGTGAAGGTGACTCCGCACGCCTGACAGCCATCCACATCGGCGTCGTTCGTCCACCGAGCTGATGACGTCACCGCCCACCTGCACACACACACACACACACACACATACACATACACACACACACGCTCCATCCGATCATCTGACGCATGCACCCCACCCACCCCATCGTATGTGGGTGCTCACCACGGCAGTGAGATCCGCTCGCCTCTGTGGTCTTCATATTTCTTAGTCCGATACTTCTGCCGCGCACTCCTGACGGCCTCGAGGGCCGCAGCGGCCTCCTCGGTCGGAGGCTCGCCGTCCTTTTCCTCGAGGGGAAGGCCCAGCTGCTGCCGTATCTGACGGCGGGCGAGAACCCAGACACACACACACACACACACACGAGGATGAATGTGCGTCTTGTGTGTTGTGTGGTGTGGTGTGGTGTGAGCACCTGATTGGGGAGCTGCTCCCACCCTCTGGCGCCGTATTCCACCAAGACGATGACGCACTCGAGCGATCGGCAGTGGTGGAGGGGGGACAGGCCCTCGGCGTCGCGGAGGTTTGGCTGGCCGCCGAACTCCAGCACAGACTGCACCAGCAGCCTGATTGATCCAAGCAGCAACGTACACACACGCGCGAGCGCCGTGGCACCCGTAATTTGTTCATCTCACTGGTGGTCTGTCTGGACAGCGAGGTGGACGGCTGTCCTGCCGGAGCCGTCGGCCAGTTGTATGTTGGCGTCACAGCCCACTGACAGCAGACGGCCGACCATCTCGACGTCGTGATCTGAACACACATAACATACATTTTCTCACAGATCTCCCTCCCTCCCTTCCTCCCCCCCCTCTGTGCTCACTGAGTATGGCGACATGGAGCGCTGAGAGGTGTGGGGTGGACGAAGCGTCTTGTGGTTGGCGGCACACGCACCCGTTGAGGTTGACGTGGCTCATCCGAAGGACCTTGAGGGTCGTGCCCGCCACTGACCAACCACACACCGCCACCAAACCACACAAGCCCCTTCCATTTGGGCAATCAGTGTGTGGTGTGGTGCCCTGAGCTCACCCTTGGCAGAGGGGTGAGATGCTGCCAGGTACACGACGTTCCTCCCGCCCTTGTCAACCTGATGAAAATGAAGAACAAGCAGAACAATCCAAGACACACGTTTCTCCCTCGCGGTGAAATGCACTGTATACTTACAGCCCGTGGGTTGGCGCCGTTGCGCAGCAGCAGACGGACGATCTTCGCGTTGCCAACACGACATGCGACAAGGAGAGGGGTCTCGCCTTGAGCACTGACACCGTCAACGTCCACGCCGCCGTCAACCAGCACTGTCATGGCCGCGTGGCTGCCCACCTGCATGCCCACAACACACACACGGTGACGTTGTAGGACAGAATGAGCATCACCGCCGACCCGTGCAGCGACGTGTGCGGCCGACCACCCCCACTCGTCAGTGTCGTTGAGGTCGCCGATGTCCGCCCCGCCTCGCCTGTTGACGGCATGCTGTATCCACTCCTGGATCAGTATCCACTTGTTCTGACAAGCGCATCGAGGGAGGGGGGGACAGACACAGCCAATGGTTCTCTGTCTGTCTGTGGGTGTGTCTGCGCACACGGACCTCCAATGCGAAGGCGTGCACCGTGTCCTTGACCAGGTCGTGCGCCACCAGCACTGTCATGTCGTCCAGACGGGGGGGCAGCGGGCCTTTGAGACGCTGGGAGGGCTCCCCTGCTTGAGGGACGGGAGCGGGGGTGTCGTTGGGGTGCGCGAAGGTGGCCAGGGCGCGCCGTAGAGCACTCAGCCACTCCTTCTTCTCCTGATGAGATCGCCAACACAAGAGAGACTGCCGCGTGATGCCCTCCTTAGGACAGACAGACACGCAGACAGACAGACAAACAAACAGACAGACAGACGGCATTCTATCATGCCTTCGGTTGTCTGTTGAGAGCACCAGATTTTCGAGCAGGACGATGCCGTGTCCGATGCCGTTGACGGCCTGCGTGGCCTCGCGGACGTCCCTCACCACGGCGTGTCGGAAGCTGACGGACCGCTTCCACTTGAAGCGGTTGGTCGGCTGACAGGGGTGGGTGATGACCTGCACAACAAAGGTGATGGAAATTCGCACACGCATAGATGCGCGAGATTTATAATGTGTTCACCAGGCAGTTGTTGAAGAGGAATCCGTGGTGCTCCTGAAACAGACAGACATATTCATCACACTCACTGATCAGTGTGGTGTCTGTCTGTGTGTCATAAGTCGTGTGTGTGGCAGCTGTGTGACCTACCTGCAGTCGATGGATGGCCTTCTGCATCTTGAGCAGGGGCCCGTGGCGCAGCAGCAGGGGCGGGTTGCTGGCGTCCGACAGCAGGTCGTCGTTGACGTCATAGATGTCTGGGTAAAACGGAGGCGCCGTTTCGCTCGATGACGACGCCATTCCAGCTGCAGTCAGGTGAAGACGACCGGGGAAAAGCCGTTCGCCTGCTCTTTTTCGCAGAAAAGCTCGCAAATGATGGAGGGAGGGGGGAGGGAAACCGCAAACAGCTCTGCAATGATGGAGCGGTGCGCAAACAGCTACGCTATGAGGATCTCATGTTTTGATTTGAATTTGATGATTGCTTGGCGAATTCATTGTCACGACTGTCATGCATGCAGCCGGCACCAACGGAGTCTATGCATCTGCGCTGTTCTCTTCACGTCACCACCACCACCACCATGAACTCATCTGAGTGCGGCGGACCGCCTCCCTTGCCCTGCACGCCGCCAGCCACTCGTGCGTGAGAGGGAACTCCTCAGCACCCACACAGTCCATCTCCTCCTGCAATCGGCTCCAGAAAGGCACCGCTGACACGTCGGCGATGGACAAGGACTCGCCACACAGAAAGTGGCCCTTCCCCGGCCTCTCCCGCAGCTTAGCCTCCCACTCGGCAATGACTACTCGAAGCGCGGCCATGTTCTTCGATGATGGGTTGAGCACCGCCGCCTTGCCGACGGGGATCAGCCGCTGCTCGAGCATGTCGCGCCACTGCTGCCGCTTGCTGGGGGTGGGGGTGGCGAGGGACGGGGCGAGCTCGGCGATGGCGTCGAGGGTGGCCTCGCTCTCCGCCACAGGCTGGCCGTCGATGACGAGTACGGGCACCAGGCCCTGCCATTACAGACAGACAGACAGACAGAGGGAATGAACGAACGCATGTGTGTGTGTGTGTGTGTTGGTACCTTTGGGTTGAGGTCTAGAAACCACTTTGGCTTGCCCCCCGCGCCATA
>CDMY01000500.1:0-11483 GCA_001179505.1 Vitrella brassicaformis | reverse complement strand
CCCCGGCCTCTCCCGCAGCTTAGCCTCCCACTCGGCAATGACTACTCGAAGCGCGGCCATGTTCTTCGATGATGGGTTGAGCACCGCCGCCTTGCCGACGGGGATCAGCCGCTGCTCGAGCATGTCGCGCCACTGCTGCCGCTTGCTGGGGGTGGGGGTGGCGAGGGACGGGGCGAGCTCGGCGATGGCGTCGAGGGTGGCCTCGCTCTCCGCCACAGGCTGGCCGTCGATGACGAGTACGGGCACCAGGCCCTGCCATTACAGACAGACAGACAGACAGAGGGAATGAACGAACGCATGTGTGTGTGTGTGTGTGTTGGTACCTTTGGGTTGAGGTCTAGAAACCACTTTGGCTTGCCCCCCGCGCCATAGAGTGAGACCTCTGTCAGCTTGTAAGGCAGGCCCGCCTCCTCCAGAGCGATCCAGGTGCGCTGGGCGAAGGGGCACATCTTGTTTGTCACGAAATGGATGGATGACGGCCGCCCCTGTTGCCCGCGGTTTACGACCTGCAGACAGACACACACATATACAAGAAGAGGGAGAGAGAGAGAAGACATACGCTTCATGCCCGTGAAGACACTCCCTCGGCACGCACACATCTGTTGACGAACGAGCCATGAGTGAGTCATTCCACTCCCGCCCTCGTCCCAATGGACCCACACACACACACAAAACTGTCCATTGCTGCGCAATGCATCGACTGCTGTCCAAAACGGCAAAAAGCCCCCAACTCCCTCATACACACACGCGCACTCATGCCTTCACAGCAGCCCATTATGGGCTCTGTCCACATCGCCCAAGAACCTCCCCATCTCCTCAGCGAGCGACCACCCCCCTTTGCCCATGTAGAACCCGCAATGCCCTCCCTTCTCGGTATACACGAGCCGCACCGGCGCGCCGACGTCATCGGTGTGCTGCTTGGCCACGTGGTCGACGTGACGCTCCTGTGGAAGCGACTCATCGTCAACGAATGGGTCGTCCCGCGCGTTGATGGCCATGTAGGGGGTGCGGATGAAGGGCAGGTGCGGCTTGGACGCCGATTTCATGTAGTAGTCCTTCTTGTCAGCAAAGCCGAAGATGGGGGCGATGAAGTGGCGATCGAACTCGCCGATGGTCTTGGCCTCGCGGACGCCATCGAGGTTGAACGACCCAGGGAACCTGACACGCACAAGAAACCCATGGATGCCTGCGCCCATTTTGTGTGCGAGAGGGCGTTTGTCTCACCTCTGATGGTGAGTTTCGGCCTTCACTTTGAGAGTGCGAAGAAAGTTCCCGGTGTAAACCAGACGCGAGAAGCCAGGGGAGTCGATCTTGGGCTGGGCTGCCAATGGATCGAACGGCACGCAGGCCACCGCGGCGCCCCTGACGCCTTTGACCGCATAGGCCTCCTCTCCCATGGAACCAAGCCACTTGGTGATCACGTTGCCGCCAAGCGAGAAGCCAGCGAGAAACAGTGGCCGCGAGGGAGTGATGTGACGGAACCGCTCGACGAGGAACTGCAGATCCTCCGTGAAGCCCACATTGTATGCGCGGACCTAAACACAAGGCATCAGGCGAGAGTGGTCAGAATGTGTGTATGTGCAAACGGTTTCTCGCGTCAGGACTGCTCACCGTTCTCGGCAACTCGCCGGAGCAAGATCGGAAGTTGACCAGACAAACGTCGAAGTTCCTCGCGTGGAAGGCACGGGCCATCTTGAGACAGAGAGGGCTCCTCGAGTTGCTTTCCAGGCCATGCAGCACCAGCACAAGCGGGTCGCTGGTCGACGGCTTCTCGACACGCCCCTCCGCCACACAGCGGTGCAGCTCATGGGCACGGTCACCATCCCAGTAGTAAAAGTCCATGTCGATGAAATCGCCGTCCGGCGTGTCCACACGCGCCCGAACAAGGTCGTCGATGAAGGGCCACTGGCTGTGCCGACCGAACAGCCGAGTGCGGACGGATTCTGAGCCGAAGATGGTCTGGATGTGCTGGTTCCGCGCCCATAGTGGAGGGATGAAGGGCACTGGCTCGAAGGACTTGGCCACTGCGACGCGTTGGGAGAGCGGGAGGGAGGGGAGGGCGGCAGAAGAGGCCTGACAGGGAACACACAAACAGACACGACGTGACATGCTCGTCTCACTCCTCCTCCAAATGCTGTCCTTACCTCTGCAGTTGTGGGTGGGAGGTTGTCTTGGCTCACTTGCTGAGGGAGCAAGGCATTGCAGGCGCCAAACACCGGGTCAACAGACAACAGAGAAGCAGTACAAGAGCAGCACTCGCCGCAGATCAGTCACCACACGAAGCCATACACGCGCATCCACAGCACCACCATGAACGAGCACACCGTCCCCCCCTCACCAACCCACCCACCTGTGTCATTGCAGATCTTGTGCTCATCCAGATCTTCAGACTTCCCCTGGGATGAGCTGCTGGCGAGGAGAGGAAGGAAACAACAACACGTGACGCCTGTGACGTCAAGATGGATGCAAGGCAAACCAAAAGGAGGCGAAGCAGAAGGGCCGGTGGAAGGGGCCGCATCGAGATGCCCTCGAGAGAAAGCTCGCAATCCGTGGCCAGGACAGTCGAGCGCGCGAGTTTTTTCTGCGCGTTTGTCGCTCTCTGCGTCCATCCGGGGAGAGATCTTTCCGCAGCTGAGTGCACACTCCGTTCGCAGACCCTTAGCGATGATGATGGGTCGTTCCGGCCTTGCCGCCATCGTGTTGGTTGGCCTGGCTGCCGTCATACAGCCTCTCCTCGCCCATGGCCGACGTAAGCCGCACCACTACACCACCAGCACCTCCACACACCGAATGAATGGACCTCCTATCGTGGCAGATCTGTCCATATTTGTGTGGTTTCTGCTGTTGTTGCGATATGGACATTGGGTGGCTGATCTATGGCTGCAGAGACGTCGGCGGAAGCTCAAGCTCTTGGGCAAGGTAGGCAGACCGCCCATCTCTCCATCCATCCATCCATCCATCCATCCAGCTGTATCGCAATGGCATCGGATGTGTGTGTGTGTGTTGTGTCGAATGTGAGCGAGAGCGACTTGGGGAGGGGAAGAGGTACGCCTCTTTGTGCACAAGTGTGTCCGTGTATGTGTGTTTGGAGGCGCGATCACCGAAGCACAAGAACGGGATCATATGATCCCATCCCGTTTGTGTGTGGTTGTCGACACGCGCGCAGGTGGTGGCCCCTGTCCCGCTCGACGAGTAGCGAGAATGTCATGCTGGATCCCTCACACTGGCACACTTACAGGTGGGTGAGAAGGGGTGGGGACACACATGCACGCGCACACGCGCACAACAGAGGCAGATCAGATCCATCGTACGTGTGTATTCACGAGTATCTATCGATTTGTGTGTCCGTGTCGGTGTGGACGGGATGGGTGTGCAGTGACTCTAATTTGCTCAAGCCGTCCATCCGCCACTCCCACAGCCATGTGGAGCACCACAGAGAGAGAGCAGACTCCGAGAAGAGGTACACACATAGACACACGGCACACACATATGGATGTGTGTGTGTGTGTGTGTGCAGGTCTGGTGCATGGCTGGGGAGGGGGGAAGGGGTGGCAGTACTGGAAGACGGAGATACTCAGCGGCCTCATTGTGTGCTTCGCACAGGTGCACACCCACACCCACCCACACGCACTCACATGGGTACTGATGTGTGTGTGTGTGTGTGTGCGCAGGTGCCCGAGACGATGGCCTTCTCCCTCATGGCCAATCTCGACCCCTCGGTAGCCACACACCCTGACAGACCCCCCCCCCCCACACACACACACGACACACGTTGATGGTATGTGTGCATGTGTAGGTGGGCCTCCACGCGACATGGATTGTGGGCCTCTTCGCCACGGCTCTCGGCAACAGAAATGGTGTGGGTACACACACACACACACACACATACTGACAGAAATGAATGTGTGTGTGTGTGTGTGCAGGTCTGATTAGCGGTGTCACTGGGGCGGTTGCAGCTCATTCAGACAGACAGACAGACAGAGTGCACAGATGCGTGTCGGCTGTGGCGTGGTTGGGTGCAGCGCAACAGTGGTGTCGACGTACATCAAGAAGGAGTGTCGGTCGGGTCGGTCGGTCGGTGGCTGATGGGGGTGGGCCGACACACACACACGCACGAACGCACAGAGAGAGAAAGAGAAATGCGTGTGTTTGTGTGTGTGTGTGTGTGAATGGATGCCTGCATAGAGCGTGCCTGCATGCCTTGTGTGACTCTTGTGTGTGCCTTCATCTCCGTGTTCGTGCGTTGATATTCTGTGTATCTAGCTGCTGGATGGACAGATGGATGGATGTACCCATTGCCGGCCATGCGCGTGTCAGTCAATCCATTAAATCGTCTTTTGTCTATCATATCCCGATATACAGGCAAAAAGCTAATGGAATCAGTCAGTGAGTCGGTCAGCGCACACACACTAGACAGACAGACAGACAGACAGACAAGCAAGCAACGCCACACGCACGCCACGTACGACTCATAGACAGGCAGGCAGAAACGTCACACACACTTCCCTCCGTCCCTCCCCTCGGCGTCTTATGTCAGCTGAATGCCAATACCCGTGCCACCAGCTGCCGTAGTAGCAGCAGCACCGCCACCACCGCCGAGTGCTGGGGCCGACTGATGGAGGGGCATGGGCAGCGGCGGCGGCACCTGCTGCGCTGTCAGTCCCACGGTCAGAGGAGCAGGTACGTGGATAGCAGCAGGTACCCCTATTAGAGCCGGAGGAGGTGCGGGAGCTTGTTGTTGGGGCTGCGGGTACATAAAGACTAACTAAGGATCGGGTGGGCAGATCCCCGCCAGGATCCCCATCATGCACGCACCGAAGGCGGTACCAGCACCCGCAAAAACAGCGAAGATTGCACTAGTCCAAAGCTCCATCGTCCGCTCGCGGACTTCTTCGGCTGTTTTGCCTTTCGTTGACTGCTCATCCAGCCGGAACCACTTGATCAGCTCGATTGCGAACCACACAAAGGCCGCCACGGTGATGACGCCACAGCAGCACTGCTTGATAATGACAATCGGCGCTGGGGTCTGACAAAGGGTAGACAAACGACATCGACAGTCACTGCAGAGGGGAATGAATATCAGTGACTTCGTGTGTGCTGCCTACCAGATTGCTCAGGCGGCTGTCCCGGATCTCAATGGCTATATTTCTGATATGATGGTAGCTGTTCCTATACCGCCAGACCGCGCGCAACTCAGCGGGCTCCAAGCGATACCAAGGCACATAGTTGGGTGGTTGAAAGCCCCAATTCACGAGCACCCGCCGCACCTGCAGTCTCTTTCGAAGACACCATGACGTCAGACAGCGCCTCAGAGGTCCGCCCAGAGGCCTCAAACACCATATCACACAGCCGCATAGTGAAGCGCATCGTGCTCCACACCAGCCGCATAGTGCTGCACAGCAGGTCAGTAGTAGTTGACACATCGTGGGTGGCAGTGATGTTGGTGTTGTGGCTCTGAACTGCACCGGAAAAGTGCCGGAAATCTGCGCCAAACACACAGAGGTCGCACACACTGTCATTACTGATGCCAGCAGGCCCTTCTGCCCGCCCTCTCTCACCTCAACGCGTCAGATCAGCGTCGCTCAGTCAGATGGGCGGCGGTATCTGCGCCGATCGATGACATCACGACAGCTCTTTGGGCATCTCCCACACACTCTGCAACGCCACGCTGTCAGCGAAATGCACAAACCACGCGACGAGATCTGCAAAACAAGCTCGCAGACGGATCGCTCCCCTTTTCAAGCGTTGCAGCTCTCAAGCCACCCACTGGAGGGTAAGATGCCAGTCAGAGATGAAGCGGAAGCATCGAACTGCCAAAAACCAGATGCCTTTGGTGTCTGTTGTGTGCATGCAGATCTCTCACGTAAACCACGCCTCTCTGGGACCTTTCCACAGTCACGAGTGATGCAGCCCACTGGTGCAGCGCCTTTGTCCCAGCCCCTCTTCCAGCCCGCCGAGCTCTTTGACCTGTCATTGCCCATCAGCAAGATGGCCGCCATGGCCATGGCGACTGACGATGCCACGCGAGCCGCTCTCCCCTCACAGATCGTCACCCCCACTCGGCAGCAGGAGCTGCTCGGCCACACCTCGGCGACCGTCACCAGCACGCTGCTCAACGGCGCCCAGCGGCACATCGACAAGGCCATCAGGCGTCTCGACTTGGAGGACGTCTTGGCGTTCGACATTGATGGTAACGTGGAGGGCGGCTTGAGGGTCGTCTGGCTGCTGGAGCAGGGCAGCGGTGAGGAGTGGCGAGCGATGGGGCGGTTCCTTCGCGTGGCCTTCATCTATCGGCTGACGCCCAATGCGACTCGGCCCCTTCAGATGTCGGCCGACTCACTGCCCACAGCAACGGCCTTCCACCAGCTGCTCCTCACTATGGCCATCTACTCAACCGTCGGCCGTCAGCTGACATACGGAGGGACCAGCCTGGCGCTGCAGCAGGCCGACGATGGGGCCTATCGGATTGGTAATGTGTCGTTTCGTGTGGTATCTCATGGTGATCTGCCGGGCGGCCATCGCTATGCTGACGGCTACAAGCGGACCGACCCCACCAACCGCTGGGGCAGCGATCTCTTCCCCTCCTTCTCGGCATATCTGCTGACCCGGCTGTTCTGGCAGTGCTGCTATGAAGAGGGGGTGGGCCAGAGAAGGGTGCTGCGGGCAGACATCGGGCGGGGTGACCCTCGCTATGGCCGTCTGCTAACCGAGGGCATCACAGAGGATCAGGGCATCGCTGTCGACTGGCGCTACGACGGGGGCCATCTCAATGCTGCAAACCCGAGTGACTGTCGTCTTGTGATAGTGAGCGGCTTCCGACGCAACGAGACCCTCGCCGCTTACCTGTGGGTGGGGTCGGGGCGCATCGATCTGTACACGACTGAGCCATCTGCTGCTGATGCGCCGGCACCAATCGCCCAGCGCTTCCCCGAGTCGGTCGGTGCCGTCCGCCGTGTGCTGAGGGCTTTCGGTCTCGAGCGTGATGTCATCGACAGGGGGACGGTGGATGTGTGAGGGGTGAGTGCTGGTGACCGGACGGCGATTGGGTGGTGTTGTTGGATTGGATGGGTGGAGAGGGCCTGTCTGTGTGAGCAGTGGTGGAGGGGGACTGAGTGGGTTTGAATGGGCGACGTGACTGATTACATTGTCTGAGTGCCATGGGTGGGTGGACGTCGTGCTCATCTTTGACAGACTCACAAAAATGAGCGAATGATCAGCACACTTCATCGGCAACTGAAAACCCCTTGAGTGCGGTGGTTTGTGTGCTTTGGGGGGCGCTCGATACACATGACCTGATACTTTCACAGGAAGTCACCACACACACACACACACACACACAGAGAGAGAGAGAGAGAGAGTCCATTGCGCAGATGGCCACCCCTTCATTTGTGTGGCTGCGAAGAAAGGGTTGTTCTGTTGATAAAGGGCTGCACTGAGACAGCAGTTTACTGATGGAGGGAGCCTTTCCCTCTTCACACGTGCGTGTGTATGCGTGTCAACGTCCGATGCTGTTCGGTTCGGGTGTGTGGGGGAGTGCTTATCTGTGTGCGCATCTGACGGATACATCGATTCATTGCATAACCATAAGGCGTTTCGTCAATCACATGGACGGCAGGCAGTCAAGGAGCGGCACACAGCGACCAGTGTTTGTTTCCTAGTCATACGTGCAGCCGGGGAAGCGCCACAACACCGTGTTCCCCAGGCGAAACCCCAGCACTCTCATCACGACAGTGCGAGTCTGGTCGTGGGGCGCCGACTCGGTCGTGAAGATCTCAACAGAGCGATAGTCTCCCACCCCATCTGCCAGCAGAACAGCTGCCACCTGCCCCTCGCCCATCGCCTCACTGCCAAGCACCACCAGCCGATAACGCCATCCACTCTCCCTCTTCGTGTCAACCACCGTCGCCCCCCACTGCCCCGCATCGCTGGGAGAGGCCGCGAGCAGCTCACTCACACGCCGGGATGCAGCAGAATCACGACGGTGAGTCGCCCAGGCTCTGATCCGCTTGATGTGGCCGCTGGTGATCAGCCAGCGGAACAGCTCGAAGGCCACCATGGACGTGTAGTTGGGGTACGCCCCGCCGGCCAGCTGTGTGTGCGGGTCGGTGAGGTCGAATGGTGCATGACGAAAGAGGGGGCTGGCCGAGCTGAGGAGGGTGGGGACATAGTAGGTTGAGCGAATGCCGCAGCAGAAATTCTTATCGCCGTCCATCAGGTGTCTCTGATAGTAATCAAAGTGGCCCTCGAGCTGAGTATCTTCCACTGGCGGACCGCCTCCGTCTCACTCATGAAGGCCGCCCGGCTGCCGAAGACACCGAAGTTGTCATCACCCAGCACCAGTGGCCTCTTGCCTCTCAGCACATACAGCATCTCCAGCACAGGTTTCCATCTGGCCCACTTGCCGCCCCTCTCCAATCCACAGCCGCCGGCTAAGCTGTTCGATGAGGGCCCTGGTCAGGGCCACCGTGACGGCCACACCCTGGCTGAGCTGGGGGATGGGCACCTCCACCAACACACAAAGGCCGAGTGACGCCACCACAATAGGCAGCAACCGCATCAGGATGGGCAGCACGACGTCAGGCGTCAGGGACACAGCCCGCACAGGGGAGATGGGCGGCCGGCGGTCGATGTCGATGAGGCGGAAGTAGGCCAGCTGTGAGTAGCTCGTCACGTGTTGGGCGATCCTCGGCATCAACGTCGCGACGCCCAACACGCCGCTGAGAGTGGTGTCCTGGTGGTGGTGGAGCTGCTGCTGCTGTGACGATGCACTGCTGGCACCTACAACACAATCACACACACACACACACACAGCTGCGTGCCTGCATGATTGTGCCATTTTGCAGTGACAGTGTTGCTTACCATTGGCAGCAGCCGACGCAGCAGATGAAGATGGATCGTCGGTAGAGGCAGCAGCTCCTTCACGAGCAGCAGCCGACATCTGCACACCTGCAAACAAACACAGGACGAACATCATATCAGTGAATGCGATGAGTGTCGCCTCATCGATCTGTGAGCCTCCGAGTGGCTTGTCTTTCGCTTGCAGTACCTCAGTTGGCTCCTCGGCTGCCTTTGACTGTCGCTCTGTTGCTGGACGCCATAAAAGTGCCGGAAATCTGAGACAAACACACAGAGGTCGAACAGACTGTCATTGCTGATGCCATCAGCCCCTCCTGCCCACCCTCTCTCACCTCAATGCGTCAGATCAGCGTCACTCAGAGAGAAGTGGCAAAGCGCGTGCGATCGATGACATCACGACAGCTCTTTGGGCATCTCCCACACACCCTGCAACGCCCCGCTGTCGCAAAACACGAGAGAGAGCGGGGCCTGCTGCCTGCAGCCCAAGCTCGCAGATCGGCGAAGGGAGCCGAAGCCCCTGGAGCTCTCAAGCCACTCACTGCAGGGTAGGGTGGCAGTCAGAGAGGCAGGAGAAGCCACTACATGCTGCAAACAGCGGCATCTTCGTTGTTGTGTTCGTGCAGATCTCTCGTTCGTCACCCCCCATCAACAGCCACGAAGTTCGTCAGCCACTCGATGACGATGACACACACTCTGCACACACCGAACACACACATACACACACACGCAGAGGGAGAGAGAGAGGCCACCTCACTCACCGACACAGGTGCCCTTGTCAGGGTGGCAGAAAGGTGTGGGCCAGCGGCACTGCTCGTCGCGCGAGCATGACGGCTCGATTGTGGATTCTAAACAGGCAACCAATGCATGTGTGTGAGTGTGCTCAGAGAGAGAGAGAGAGAGAGAGGCTGCTTACCGGCGCATCGAATATGGATGTCGTCCCACTTGACGGTGCGGTAGTCGGCCCGGAAGCGACACAACAGGTCCTCCTGCCCACCATGACTGTGCACACAAACAAAACACCCACACACACAGAGAGATGCAATCAGTGAGTGAGCGTCTGCATGGATTGCAAGATGCTCCACCGACCCTGGTTTAGCCTGGTATCCCCTCTGTGTGTCGCACGCCACAGACACGGTGTCCCCCGCCATGAAGGAGCGGTCAGAGGAGCTGACGCACACACACATACACACAGAGAGAGAGAGAGAGAGGGACATGGGGGGCACACAGAGTGTGTGTGTGTGTGTGGCTGCAGCGTACGTGTGGTTGATGGCAACGACGCCCTGGAGAGTGCCGTTGTCGAGTGTGGAGAAGGGGAACGCCGGACAGGCAACTGCACACACACACACACACACACACAGAGGGGTGCAGACGTGTGTGTCCACGCTCAGCCACATACCAGCCGGCCTTGCGAGGACGTTCATGCAGAGCGTCCCGAGGTTGTCGCGGTGGTTCCACTGGTGCAGCGCCTCACCTGATCCCCCACGCACACACACACACATGGGTCTACACGTCTGTGGTGTGATCAGGGATGGGATACCGAGCCACACGCGCCATTTGGTGCTGCGGTCGATTGTGGGGGTTGAGGGGCCGCTGTGCGTCTGAACGAATCCCTTTCTTGTGTGGCTGTGTGTCTGCGTCAGGCGCTGTGCTGTGCTGTTTGCGGGCTTACGTCGAAAGTGATGTGCTGATCCTTCCAGTGCTGTCCGCTGACAGTGTACCAGGCCTCCCCGCACTCACGGCCCACACAGTGAGACGGCACACGAACTGCATGAAAGAGCCACACACACACACACACACACAGAGAGAGAGAGAGAGGGATGCATGGCTCAGTCGCTCACACACACACGGACTTACCAGGTTCGCGTGAGCGTGTGGGCACACAGACGGGCCCCTGGTTGTTGAGCTGAAGCCACGGCTGGCACATCGAAGTCACGCCGTCACACGACTCGGTGGAGGGGCAGTCACTCTCGACCACACAACCTTCCCCCAGCACACACACACACGGGGAGGGAGGGAGCAGACGGCCCATGGACGGATCTCTTTGTGTGCCGGAAGGCGGTGGGGGGAGGACACTCAGACTTGTACATATTGCATAGAAGTCACCCACCCGTCCCGTGTACATAGCATGCTGGTTGGCGAGATTGAAAAACATTTGGGCTGACTGACTGACTGGCTGATTGATTGATTGACTGGCAAACATGGGTAAACATGGATCATACGCCCGCACGCTCCGACAATCAGCGCATTGAGCGACAAGTCTACACACACACACACACACACACACACACAGAGAGAGCACATGAGGATGCGATGCGCTCGTCGCATGTATCTGCCTGTACAAGGGCAGTGCGCCCGTCGTGTGTTCGTTTGCTTACTTATACGGCAGGTTTGTGGTCTCATTGCCGCGTACTTGAGCTGAGCAGGGGCACGCTGGAGCTTGCTGTCAGGATTGCCAGCTTGGCAAGACGAACCACTGCGAGCTTGTGAGCTAGGGTAGATTGCTGTGCAACGGAGAGAGAGAGGAGAAGACAAGGAAAGACAAGGAAAGCATTCTGAGGAGACACGATCTTATCAGCCATCACCGAAGTGAGATCTGTGTTGACCACCCTTCATGATGCCATACATGG
>CDMY01000499.1:339935-357207 GCA_001179505.1 Vitrella brassicaformis | reverse complement strand
GGGGAAGACATAATGCAAGTTGACGCGCTGCCGTTCACCCACCGCGAGCTCCGCCAAAGCTCGCCGCCATCCTCTTCGATCCATCGCATTCACATACACTCGTGGCGCATTGGCAGTGTCCGCAGATAGGGAGGAAGTATGTGTATTGGACGTGTCAGTCAGTCAGTTCGTGCATGTTGATTGAGAGCTGCGGACGAACAACAAGCAGAAAGCCTCGCCAATTGAGCCTCGCAGCTAAGCTCGCAGCTAAGGTCCTCCTCGTGTGCTTTTTCTCTTTCGTACCGGTTGTCATCCGTCTGCTCTCATGGATGGCCGCTTGATCGACTGTCCGCGAGAATATAGATCATGTGCTTTCTGCTCGCATCGTAATGATCTGTTAGTTTCGGTACGTGATGTAGGTGGTCATATTGTGTCTCGTCCTCCCGTAGAGGATGAGACACACGTACTTGTCTCGTGTCCTCTGTATTCTACATTGCGTCAATCACTTTTACAACCATTCGTAAGTACGGTATTACTGCCCCTGATGCATGCAACTACAAGCGATGGGGCAAGGCTCATCCTATAGTTTTCACTACCTCTCTGTTGCAGTCAGATAAGCTGCCGCTGCTCTCAGCAGTTGCAGACTTTCTCCTAGCTGCACAGAAGGAGCGTGCTCGTTGGCTTGCACTCAATCCATCTCTCCCACCCAGTCAGTTTGATGGTGAGTATGATTTGATATATGAGTTGCATGAGATGGAGCAGTGGGTGCTTGACGCCAACTTGTCAGACTAGCAGCTACATGGGTTCCATGGGAAGGGCAGATAGGCCTTGTGCATGCATTCTGCGTGTGCTTGTTGCATGTTTGGTGTGTGCTTGTTGCCTGGGTTTGTGCCGGAAGGTAGCGCCGGGCTTAGGGACAGGTGTCTCGTCAAACCCCTAACCGACCGACCGACCTCGAGACCGCTGCCGCCCCTGGCAGATGAAAGACGTGCTGCCTCCCAGAAGAACAGAACAATGAGCATCGTCTTCACGAGAGGCATCGGCGGCAGGCTGGCGCATCGGATCTTCATCCCATCTTACTCATACTCGTCATGGATTTCGCCTCAACTCATCAGCAAGGGCGCAGCGGTGGCCGCAGGGGCAGCAGCAGGAGGCGCCGTATACCTGGCGGCCAAGCAGTGCAGACAAACTGCAAGTGTGCAGCAAGATCCATTCCATTGATCCATCCGGTCGTATATGTGTGCCGTTGTTCGTGCGTGAGATGTGTGTTAGGATGTGACAATACGGCGGCGGCTGTTTCTGAAGCGCCCTCACCGGTGCCCGTCTCGTCCCTGCCCCCTGTCAACGCCCCGGCAGCTGCGCCTGGGCAGGAGCCGTTCGGGACTGCGACGGACAGCACGGCGCTCTCTGTGCCGCAAACAATGGTCGGGCAGCCACACGCAAGCAAAGGAGAGAGAAAGGCATGCCGATGTGTCGACCCACGATGGACGGTGTCATGCACTGCAGGTCATCAAGTTTTGTCTGGGTTCGTGTTTTGGGATCTTCTTTGGCCACACCATGCGCCGAGTGGGCCGCATCGTGGCCGCCTTCCTTGGCATCAACGTCTTAATGACCGAGGTGTTTGTGCTGCTGAGGTGGCTGACCATCGACTGGCGCAGAGTGGGCAGGGACTTGTTCAAGAGGCCCAACTGCAGCACTCTCTCAGTCACGGCAGAAGGGTAGGCAACAGCACACGACTATAGAGCAGTGCCATGTGTGTGTGTATGTGTTTGTTGCGTCAGATTGGCCCTGACGGTGGGCATTGTGGGCGGCACGTTCCTCGGCTTCCACTACACAAGACCACAGCCATACTGACTGAACAGTGGGTGGATGGGATAGCACAAAGGGCATGTGTTGTCGAGTGTCGCAAGTGCCGTGCAGCGATGCACAAATGATACATCCCTGTAGAACAGCCAGTCATAGATGTCATCTTTTCTTTTATCGAGTCATTGTGAGGTGAAAGCACCTCTCGTGTACTGTGTGTGTGTGTGGGTGTGTGTGCGGATGGCATGGATTCACTCCCCCACTCCACTCCCCGCTGCTTGTTCATGCTCTGTGTTGTTGTGTTGGAGGCGGACGTCATCATTCGATCTGAATGGTCGCATTCATTCATCCATCCAAATGTCAGTCAAATCTTGTCTGCTTGGCAGAGGAGCCGATACCACACAAACACGCGCACGAGCCCCATAGACCACACCCAGCTGAGCTATACACACCGCCCCTCACACGCATTCCCTCTCGCTGCAGGAGCGTTGGAAAATCCGTCAACGCCGCGCAGGTCAGGTGACAGAAACAGATCCACATGCAATGCAGTCAGCCTCACCAGCTGGGCCATCCCCCTGCCCCTTCCTTCGCCCTTGCTGCATTTGCTGCATTGGCAGCCAGGAGGCCGGTCTTGGTCTCAACAATACCGACGCCAACACTACCACTACCACCAGGCGTCCCCTCCTCATGCGCAGCCACGTTCGCCGCAGGAGCGTCCTTGTCGGTGTAATTTCTGCTGTCAGCTTCTCGCCTCCGCCGCTCCGCCTCTTCCCACACAGCCAGGTCCTTCTCGTAGTCCTCCAGCTCGGTGTAGTAGATGTCTGACCATGACCACGGTTGGTCAAAGCAAAGGAAGATTCAGAGGGATGCCTGTGAGCGTGTGTGTCATTTCTTCATCATTTTCCGTACCGAATATGCAAGGCGAGCACCCCGAGCCGCAGCAGTCATCGGGATCAGGCTTCTCGGGCGGCTCTGGCTTCCTCCGCGGCACCCTCCGGCCGTCGATGAACAATGGTGTGGAATCAGCTGCTGCTGACGATGGTGATGGTGAAGGGCCTGCTGGTGGTGCGCTGGCCGAGCTGTGCCCTTCCCCCGAAGCGTCCATAGACACCATGGTTCGATAAATCAAGCGATAAATCGGCAGCTGCGGTGTGTGAAGGCCACAAATGGCCCGCAATTGAAGAGCTCGAATGGTGAGGCGTCTGCTGAGCAATGCTGCTTGTGCCTGTTCTTCAAGCTGGCGAAAAGAAGGAGGCAGTCTGCAATCTCAGCTTGCAGTGTAGCTCGCAATTTTCCTGACCAAGGAGGCGGAGGGCTGAGAGGAAGCTGTTCAGCAGCACCGGAGATCCCAGAAGAAGCATTGATCTCGCTTGACAGCGGGTGGAAGATGTTGACTGACTCACAACAGTCATCTCTCACCGGGCTCCCTCCCTGTCGGGTGTGCGTTCTATTGGTGGGTAACTAAGTGAGGATGGACGTGATGAATGGGCAGCGTTTGAAGGAGCTGGTGCTGCGGGACTTTGGGCTTCCTGCCACTGAAGATGTCTACGACGGTCAGTCAGATCAGAGGGGGAGGGGAGGGAAGGCGGTGAGCCGTCAACACACACCACGGTGGTCCCTGTCCGTTGTGTGTCGTGTGGTGTTGTGCAGACTTTGAGTGCGGCGCATCGGTCAACGGCAATGCCACCATCCGAGGCACCCTCTTCTGCACATCCACACACCTACTCTTCTACGGCAGACAGGAAGGTCCCTAAAGTGCCCATCACAACCATCCACTCACACCCATCCGCCGAGCACACGCACCTCTCTCTCTCTGTGTGTGTGTGTGTGTGTGTCTGTGTGTGTGTCTGCCTTGCAAACAGGCATCGAGTTGCGCGAGAAGATCCTGTTTGAGGAGATCCGCATCATCCGCCGCAAGAAGGGCCGCTTCCTGCGGCACAACAAGTTCCTCTCGGTGGTGGTGGTGGCCGAGCCCTCGGGCGGGCGGCAGCTGGCCCCCAGCAAGACCGCCTCGGTGTCGTTCAGGACGCCCCGCGAGTTGACCTTTAAGTCGTTCAAGCAGGGCAGGCTGCAGGATGCCTATGAGCTGCTCACTGTGCTCTGGAAAAGGTGAGGGAGGGAGACGAGGGGAGGTGGCAGGGAGATCGATGGATGGATGGATGGTCGTCATTCTGCTCTCTTTGTTTCACTCTCTCTTTCTGTTCGTGTGTGTGTGTGCAGTCAGTGTCCGCACGCTGTGATTGATGACGAGAACCCGACAGACGAGCAGGACGACGATAAACCACTCAATGTACAGGTGGGTGCCGTGAGTGAGTGCTCTTGCGCCGATCCACCCCTCCATCCCTCCATCCCTCCATCTCTCTGTCTGTCTGTCTGTCTGTTGTGTGTGCAGGTCCCCCCCAGCCCCACCCACGCCGACACGGACCCCACCACCTCCGCAGAGCCCCAGCTCTCGCCCGCAGACCACCTCATGCCCAAGCAGCCACACACACTCTCACTCTCACGCAATGACCACACACACACACAAAACAAAGACAAGACCGACACAGCAGCCGCAGGAGACCACAACCAGCAGCAGCAGCAGCACCAGCAGCACCTGGTGGACGAGCCGAAGCGAGTGGTGAGTGATGGCGACGTCATGGCCAGCCGGCATGAGAGACAGAGGGATGGGGAGAGGGAGGTTGAGATGGTTGAGGTGATGCGGGGGTGGGTGCCGGTGAGTGTGGAGGGGTTTGAGCGGAGCTTTCTCGGCGGGGGGGCGTCCTTCGACTTCGCCACCTACTATAAGAGACACAGCAATGCTGGGTCCATCAAACTCACGTGAGTCAGAGAGGAAAGGTGCTGGGTGGGTGGGTGCACTCTCGTGTGTCTGTGTCTGTCAGGGACTGGGATGACAGAGGATTGCGGACTATGTACTTCAAGCAGCAGGTGAGTATTGGCCGTGCACATGCATTTGTCTCGTCTATGCGGTGCCTGGGAAAGTGGGTGTGTGGGTGTGTGTGGGGTGTCTGTTGTTGGTTGCAGGTGGACACCCCGCTGGGTCCCACCATCACGCGAGTGGAGCAGACGCACGAGCTCGCCGCTCACACCAACACAGAATCGCACCAAAAGTGAGTCGAGTCACCGACTGACTGACAAGAGGGGCAACAGAGACACAACGATGGATGGATGTATCCCTCAGGGAGTGGCTGTGTTTGGAGATCGTGACTCGTGCCAAGGACGTGCCCTACGGCGACGCATTCGAGGTCGTCCAGCGGTGGAAGATCCACCAGCCACACGTCAGCACCCACGCCGTCACCCTCCGCAGACCATCCACCGCCCCAGCAGCCACATCCATGGTCCTCCAGCTCCCCACCGGCAGCGACCCCAACGAGTCATCCGAGACCTCCTCCCCTGGCCCCCCACCCTCACAGTCACAGCCACAAGAGGACGGCCACGATCGTGCGACAGATCTCGCGGCGGCCGAGCCGCTGCCGCCCTCGTCAAGCGAGACGGGAGATGAGCCGACGACGACGAGCAACACCGAAATGGACGGTGGCGGGGATTTCTGTGGCGTCGGCGGTGTCAAGCGGGGTGTGTCATCGCCCAGCCGTGTCAGCCATGTGCCGCTCAACCGGTCGGTGTCGCCTTTCTACGTGGTGGGAGAGGTGTCTGCTGGTGACATTGGCAAGGGCAAGGACGGCCGAAGCGCGTCATACGCCGACGAGAGGGAGACGGAGAGAGACACGGCGGCGGCAGAAGCAGGAGCAGAGGACGATGGCCACTCGGAGCCTCCCCAACAACCAGACCCAGATGAGCACCCCCACGCCGCACTGCCGACCATCCACCCATCCGCCAGCGACCCCAACATGCTCAAGGGCTGGGGCGGCGAAGAGAATGGCGACGGGACGGGGAAGCCAATCGACCACCGGAGGATGCCCCCGCCGCCCCCCCTGATGCCCTTCCCCTCCACCTCCTCTCTGGGCGGCGGGTCCTCGCACCCCTCGCACAGCAGCCCGCCACCCAATGGTGGTGAGAATGGCGGCAGAGAGAGTGGCAACGGCGGTGGTGGTGGTGGTGGTGACAATGGCGGCGCCACTACTGAGGGGTGTGTGTTGGTTGTGGAGGTGGGGGTGGTGTTTCTCAAGAAGACCATTTTCGCATCCATGATCGTCAAGAAGTGAGAAGGAGAGGCAGGGCAGGGCAGGGGGGAGGGGAAGACGCCTCATTGCGTGTGCTGTGCTGTGCACCATTCTTTGCTGTGTGTGTGGTGTGTAGGAGCCGGGAGGACACCCGCCGCGGTGCGGAGTGTTGGCTGCAGGCGGCCATCAAACACATCAAGAAGGAACAAAAGTCAGCCACCATACACACACGCATCACACGCATACAGACAGACAGACAGACAGACAGTCCTGGGCTGCACACACAGGGAGGGGAGGCCTCTCGCCCACTTAACTTACTTAGCCACCGAGCCCCTGTGTGTATGGTATGTGATGTGTCTTGTCTTGTCTTAATTGCATCTGTCCGTCAGGCGTGTGTCTGGCGGTGCCCCCTGTCTGCATGGCCTCGAGGCGGTGGACGAGCGCGCCCACCTGCTGCCATCAACCGCCAAGCCCGCCGCCCCCACCGGCAGACTGCCAGGGTACCTGTCCTTGGTGTGGCTGCTAGTCCGCTTCCTGGGGTGGTTCCTGTGCTGCCTCTGCCGCCGGCGTCAGCGGCCCCGAGACCACCCCGATACACTCACTGGCACCTCACAGTACGGATGGAACGAGGCAGAGGTACGCCGCGCCAGAGCCCAACGACACACACGACAGACAGACGAAACTCTCACTCGCCGACTTTGCTGCCTGCAGCTGGAGGATTTCATCAGTGCCTTTGGCCACCGCAAGGACCATCACCATCCACCGAGGCCTCACCCCCCGGACCTCAGTGCCACTATGACGGCCGCCGCAGCAGACAAGAGGCAGACGGAAGGTGCGGTGGCGACGGCGATCCCGTGGACCACAGCCGACACGCCCACACACAGGGGGGCGGGTGACAGTGAGGCAGGGGCGGGCGGCGTGCAGACGGCCATGCAGGTGGTGATGGTCGTCATCTTGCTCATGGTCGTCATTCAGGTGAGCGGCACGCTGCAATGCAAAGCGGTCTTGGTGTGATGTGTTGTCATGTGTTGTGTGGCCTGTGTACCATTCGCTCGGTCATTAGTTGAGGTCCTTGGCGGCCTCTGTGGGGATGCTGGAGAGCCAGATGGGTGAGCTCCAGAAGATTCTGCAGACACTGGCCGAGAGAATGTGAAATGAGGGCTGCCGCTTGGATGACTTAGTTGCTGTTGCATGACGACTGCATATCGCTGGAGAGAGAGAGAAAGAGAGTTCCCTGGTGTCAATACAATCGATGGTCAATGGTTTCTCCTTAATGGCCATTTTCTGTCTGTCTGTCTGTCTGAAAGAGATATGCATGTGCAATGTGTCAGCGAGACACTGCATGGGGGGCATTTTCTGTCCATGCAGCCAGCCCTTTGTGTCGTGTTTGTGCGTCATGTGATCGATGTGATGTGATGTGGTTGATTTAGTCCATGGAATGCAATGCCTGCAGCGGCGGTTTGGCGGTTGGCATGTGGGATGGATGGCTGGTTTCTTGTCAGTGCGTGGTGCGGTTGCTCTGTCTTGCCTTAGTCGATGCGACGCTGGAGACGCAAATAAGGACCATCGAAAGAATGACATGAACGAACGCATCCGTGCCAGAAATCCACACACACACGGTCTGCAGCCCTCAGCCAACAGCTTGCCAGCCAAAAATCTCTGCGTACCTCTCCACATGCATCGTTCATCTGGCGGCACGATCGGCCCTGTCTGTGCCGTCTCCATGTGCCGTTGATTTTTTTTTTCGCTGATCTGCTTCATTCACAGGCGACTCATGATTCGTCAGCTTCTCCATCCATGGAAGGCTAGATCCTCAGAAAAGAAGACAGAGAGGGAAGAGAGGAAGAGGACGTAAGGTGAGTCTTCACCGCATTGCGTCATTCCGTGTTGAGTGATTCATTGATTCATGGCAAACAATGTCATTCGTGATCGATCAGTCAGTCCACTCGAGCGTCCCAGATTGCTGTTCATCCATCCCATCGCATATATCGCATCCCACCCCAGCCCTCTCATTCATCACAAAAGGAATCAGCCCGCACACACGCACGTCTCTTTCCCCTTCCATCCCCTCCCCTCCATGTGTGCGGGGGTGTAACATAAATCGTGTGCAGTCCGATACGATACGATACGACAGGTACACTCACTCCATGTAAACGACATTAGCTATAGCGGGACACCCTATGTGCTGTGCGTCGGTGTGTGTGGGACGTACGTGTCCCTCACTAAAGCAGTGAGTGAGTGCGATGGATGCACACACTCCCAGCCCCTCCCTCCCCCATCCCCCATGCAATTCGATAACTGACAAATGCACCATCCATAGGGCATGACGCAAGCAATGTGGAGACAGACAAATGGACCAGAGAGAGGCGGCGGGGCTCATGAAGACAACCAGAGGCCCGCAGGCAGGCACCACTCAAAATTCCGGGCACTGTGCGTGCCTCTGGTCGTCACTCAGGCCTTCTGGTTTTCGCTCGCCGTTGCGAAACCCACACACGACACAGTCAGACAGACAGACAGATGCGTGTGTAGTGGGTATGTATCGACAGGATCGCCAGCTAGAGAGCCAGCCAAATACACGAAAAGAGAGGTACTCACAAGAGATGCCATCCATTATCACCCACTCACCCCCCCTCGCCCTACTAAGTGACTTTATGCCATGCTCACTCACTCACTGATTGCAAAAACAATGCTCACACGCACACAAGGTCTGCCTGCCTACCGATGGAGGGCACACCAGCCCAGCCCCTCTGTCTGTCTGCCACCTTTATAAAGAATGCATCGACAGAGAGACCACAGACACACCACCACACAGACTGACTGATGGATTGAGATGACTGACCGGACGGCCACATGTGTGTAGACTCATGACAGACACGCACCACAGGCAGGCACAGGGCCATTCATTCAAGCAGTCGCCACACGGCCCAGCTCAGCGCAGCTCACCGCAGCACAGACATCGCCTCGGTCGGTCGCCAGCCTTTTCAGCCAGCCAGGAACCTCAGTTGTACGGCTTCTTGAGGTTGCCCCCCTTGGCGGGCAGCACGTCCCTGATGATGCACACGCCATTGCGGTTATAAGCACCCTGCAAGACACACACACACACCAGTGGTCACGCGTCAAGGTGTTTGTTCTGCGCCCACTCACGTCAGGGCAGTAGTGCTGGACGGGCTTCCTCTCGACCTTGACGCACTTCTTGTCCTCAGAGTCGATGAAGTACTGCCAGAAGCGCTTCTTGGCGGGCCTGTAGCCGTCGGGGCACACCTTCTCGGCCGGCTGCTTCTTGCGGTTGACGCAGATGTCCCTCTTGTCGTTGTAGCGGTACGGCTCGGGGCACTCGGGCAGCAGCGGCCTCGTGTGGACGGCGTGGCAGACCTCTTTGCCGTTCTGCGGCTCGTAGTGTCCCTTGTCGTGGGGGCACTTGTAGGCCGGGGGAGAGGTGCGCTTGTGGACGCACCGCCAGCCACGGAGGTCGTACTTGGAGGGGCACACAGGGATGGGAGCCTCGTACACGTGCTGAGACGACAGATGCACCCACACAAGGAGGATGAGCAGATAGACGAGTGTGTGTGTGTGTGTGCCTCTCCGCCTCTCTCTCTGTCTCACCTTGAAGCACTTTGCCTTGCCGTCCTCATGCCATTCGTAGCCGTCCTCACACCTCGTCTCGTACGGCTTGGTGGCCTCGTACTTGCACACGTGCCTGTCGTAGTACTCGTGGAGGTCGCCGCCCTTGTCGCACTTATACTCGAATGGCAGGTACTCCTTCTTGACGCACTTGGCGTCTTTGCCGCGGTAGATGAGCTCGTAGCCGTGGTCGCACGAGTACGCGTGATCGATGGGGAACTTCTTGACGCACTGATGCTTGTTGTACTTCTCGGTGCCCTCCGGACAGCGATACTTCATCTGCACACAACGAGAGAGAGAGAGAGAGAGAGAGAGAGGATGTCTGTGTGTGGCTCGATATTTTTGCGTCTGTGTCTGCTCACCGGCTTGTAGACGCAGTTGTGTGTGTCCTTTTGGCCATGTCCGTCCTTGCACTTCTCGCACATGGGCTTGCCGTCGGGCGAGGTGTGGTCCGATGGGGTGAACTTCCCCGGACACGCCAGCTCCTTGTCGAAGTACTCCACGCCGTAGCACTCATCCTCATCGCCTGAATCAACATCACACACACACACACACACAGAGAGAGAGAGAGAGAGATGCGGCAGCGAATACGCGGCGTCTGGCCTTGTGTTTGCATACCCTCCTCTCTCTTGATGCACTCGTGTTTGCTGTTGTGGGCCACGTGTGAGATTTCCCCGAAGTGCAGCTCGCAGCGGGTCTTGCCGAGGGCCAGCTCGATGGCCACACAGCCCTCCTTGTCGAGGCAGAGGTCCATGCACTCCTCCCGGCGATCCTCGTCGGTGGCTGCCGTGAGGCTGACGGTCTCGTACTCGCCCTTCTCGTTGTCGCACGTCTTGCACCGACACAGACCCCTCATGGCGTCCTCTGATAGTGGATGCGCACACACACACGCACACAAGAGTGGGAGGGATCGCCTTGTTCATCCTTCTCTGTTGTGTGTCTCACCGAAGCCATTGGTCTTGATGTGATGGCCATCCGCGTGGGCGGGGCAGTGTCTCTCCGCCTCCTCATAGTGGTACTTGACACACTTGCCACGCTCCTCACTCGACCCGTCGGGGCAGTAGCTGTGTGCCGGCTTCTCCCAGTACTTGAGGCACACGTCGTCCTGGAAGGTGTAGCCGTCGGGGCAGTGCCGCTGGTGGTCGGAGTAGTGGGTGGCCCTGCATTTGCGGTCCTTCCCTTTGCCGACCAGCTTGTAGTCGTGGGGGCACGTGAGCTTGGCGTGCTTCTTGTCGATGGTCACGCACCCGCCATCCTTCAGCTCACCCTAATGGACAAGAAAGAAGCGAGAGTAAGTGTGGGCTGGCTGTCTGTCTGCCCGGCCGCCCGCCGACGCACCTCATGGCAGTAGGGGATGGCTGGAGTGACTTCGTGTTTGCGACACTCGTCTCCATGGCGATCGTAACCCTGACACACACACACACACACAGAGCAGAGGTATGGACCCGCACAAGTCCGGTCTCGAGTGTATGTGGCGGCACCTCCGGGCACTCGTAGACGGGCGGGCAGGTCTCTCGCCAGATGCACTGGTCCTCCTTGAGCCGCCACTCAACGGGGCACTCGTACTGATAATCGGCGAAGTGCCTCTTCACACAGGAGCAGTCCGTCTTGTCGTGGGAACGGCATCGCAGCAAGTAGCCGTCCGGACAGCCCATCTGAAGCACACACATCGGGCGGCACGTCTGCCAGTGTAGAGCGGCTGGATCTGCCTTACTGAGTGTGTGGGCTCACTCACTCACCTTGGGCGGCAGTCTCTGGATCTTGACGCATTTGTTGTTTCTGTCTTCGTAGTCATCGGGACATCTGTAGGAATGCTGGGCGAGGGCAAGGGGGGTGAGGGCCACCAGCAGGCACACGATGGCAGCACTGACAGAACTCATGGCGCCCCTGGAGATAAGAGAGAGAATGTAGAGATCGATGAGAGAAATACGGAAGAAAGAAGGGCACGAGAGGCGGCAGCTGGTTGGCGTCGCTGAGCACTTCTCCCCTCCTCCCCTCTCCCCTCCCTCCCAAGTCCTTCCCTCCCGATCTGCACCAAAAAAGCTCGCAATGCTTTAAAGCTAATATTCTGTGAAACCGCTGTCTCTCTCTGCCATCTCTCGTGAGAAAGGAGACCTGTCTTGTCTAGAGGTCTCCTGCGGCTGTCTGTGCGTGCTCGGCCTGCCTACACTGACAGGTCTCAACTGCACGTGCATCTTCGGTCCTGACGAGGATAGTGCTGTTCTCGTCTGGTGTGCTCGGCCTGTCTGATTGAAGGATCTCACCGGACGTGTAGCTACGTGTCGAATTTCCCTCATTGAATTTCGTCTCGGCCTTTGACAAAACGGACGACATGTCAGCGAATACTGAGCCCCGTGTGCCCGCCCCTGTCGTGACAGTCCCGCCGATTGGAGACCCCAAACGAGACGAACTGTGGAAAGGTGAGCATGACAGACAGATGACGTTCCATCCACGCCTGATGCGGGTGTCTGTCTGTCTGTGTGGGTCAGGCAAGTGGAGCGATGGCATCTGTGACTGCTTCTCCGACGGACCCTCCTGTCTACTGGGGTGCTTGGCGTGTTTATTCTGGCCACTCCTCTCGCCAATCTATGCGTTCCTCAAGGTGAATCAAGGCACAGACACAAGCATGGCCGACGCATTCCACCATCTCCCCCCCTCTCGATGTAGGCACGGCCTCTGGGACAGGTGAAGCTGCTGCACTTCAAGCTGGGCCTGCTAGTGTTCGGCGCCCTCTACTTCGCCAGATTGCTCCTGGTGATTCTGGAACAGATCTCCCCGTACTACGCGGGAACACCATGGGTGGTCTCGGGTTCCCGCGTAGTTCTGCTGATACCGAAGTGGTACCCGGGTTTCGTTGCCATCTCCGTCATCGTGTTCATCATCTTTCTTATCTACCGCACCAAACTGAGGAGGTGCGCGGATGGCTGAACAGGGACCCAATGGCTCATGAGACGCATGTCTGTCTGTCTGTCTGAATGTCTTGTTTGTCCGCTCGACAGGCATTACGACATTCCAGCGACCGACGGCTGCGGGGACTGCTGCCTTGTCTTCTGGTGTATGCCGTGCGCCATTACACAGGAATACAGACATGTGGCGAGGGCCAGAGGCTACCAGGACGCTTCCCCCGCCGACCTTCCCCCGCCGGCCGTTATGCAGTACAACGTCGCGCCATGTGTGATCGGAACACCCCAACCACAGCCGCAGATCGAGACTTTCCAGCAGTCTACTGGCGGAAACAACCAGACCGGCGCCCATGGTGTTTCTTATGTGTAGTGTAGCTGAGTTGAGTGCCGTGTATTTTGTCTTCTTTTTTTGGTGTGAGTGTCTTTGCGAAGCGCGTGTGCGATTATTAAGGGCAAAGGGGTATCGTGTGCATTCGTGATGTGCTTCTGGCCGTCTCGTCAGGTCAGCAGGTGGTTTATCAATGCATGTCGGTATGCATGTGTGACGACAGCCAGCTACAGCCAGCAGTGCATGTCTGGTGTGTGCAAGAGACACGCGCGCGTAGATGTCTTCGCAGGCCCATTGTGCGGCTGATGGTAACCTCTCTGTATGGCGTATTTGAATGCGTGAGCTCTGTGCTACACTGTGCGTCTCCTCCATTGCATGCCCCTGACTCGCATCTTTCATGGTTGCAGTTATGTGGTTTCGCGTGTATACATTCGTGAGACGAAAGCAAACTGGTCATGTAATACATGTGACTCGCTGAGTTTTCATACTGTGCCGCTGAATCGAACGTGCATCCAGTCAATCTTCATGGACAGCATCAGCCCACACATATCAGCTCAGCTCATCGACAGCTGGCCCTTCCCGGCTTCGTGTCTACTCTCCTGTCTGTGTGCCTGTATCTCGGCTATCTGTTGAGCAGCGATGGCTTCCCCAGTACATCGTGAAGCTGCCGGTCATTCCTGCAGCCAGCCAGGCACCAGCACACACACACATGCATCACCTGTGCTATCCTGCAAGTCACTGCCCGGCTCTCACGTACTTGCAGATCTCAGCGAAGGGCGCCCCCTGTGCCATGAGTGTGTGCGCCCGTCTGAACTCCTGCCGTATCCTGGCGTACTGATTCGGCAGCACGTTGGCCACATCCTTGCCGACCTCAAACGGATTGTCCACAAACAAATAGCACATCGAGGGGTCTGTCGGCACCAGCCCGGGTGCTGTTGAGGACGCCGCTGCAGATGCGGAAGCAGCAGTGGCGGCCGGCATCAGGTGGGTGGTGTCGCGGACGGCAATGATGCCGTGTTTGTAGTCGTATCCGAAGTGGCGGAAGAACGAGTAGAGCAGGTAGCCCACCGACTCGCTGTTGGGGGCGTGGCCGCCCTGCAGAAAGGCCAACTCTTCCTCGATCTCCTAACACACACACGGACAGACACAGAGAGAAGTGAGGCACAGGTCAGTGGATGGACGCCACACACAGCTTCACAGCCACACAGGGAGGCAGGCAGGCAGGAAGGTGGGCAGCTGTTGACTGACCTTTCTGTTGGTGCAGTATCTGCAGTCGGCTCCGTTGATGTACACCGGGGCGTAGCTGTGGGCGGTCGCCAAATCCTGGCGGCACACACCAACGAACCAACCGACAAGCAGACCAATGACTGAAGGGATAACTCTCCCTCCCTGCTTGTTGCTTACCTGCAGGCCGGGCAGAATTGGCACTGGCCTCTTCTGGAACAGGTGGATCAGCATCAGGATCAGCGCAAACGAACTCAACGTGCCGCGAGACCTGCACAGCACACCACACCACACACATTCAAACGAGAGGGCGCCATGCCTACGACCGCCCAGGCTCTGTGTGTGTGTGTGTGTGTGTGTAATGTGCCTGTCGTTGATGCCTCTCGACTTGGCCCAGTGCTTGAGCGCCAGCCCCACCGCCCGCAGACGGCGATCCACAGCCATGTAGGCACCTGCAGTCAGTATGACACACACACAGAGAGAGAGAGAGAGATGGAGGCATGGGTGGATCCAATACAAGCAAGGATGAGCATTTCGCTGCGTAGCAGGTCTGCTGCACCGTACCGATGAGCTTGGAGTTGACGATGGCCAGAGTGTTGTTGACAGAGATGTCACACGCCACCTGAAGGCACACAACACACACATGCATCCAGATGTCCGGCTGCCCCCCACTGGCTCGCTGCCTGCATCCGCACCTGTGCTCCGGGCACTCGTGGTGCCCAGTGGATGATGGGCATCTTGGCCTGGAAACGGGGCTCCAAGTAATGAGACCTGCGCGCACATACACGCACAAAGTGACTGAATCAGTCAGTGCTCGTGTGCCTTATTGTGGTGTGGTTTGTGGTTTGTGGGAGGCGATTACGTGATTCTGTGCAGCTCTGCGGCCACTCGCCGCAGCACTTTGATCTGCGCAGGGCGAGTGGTGCAACCAGGCATCTGATCAACCATAGCCGCACACACACACACACACACACACAAAACACCACAGCAGGAGATGGTGACACCACACTCGATGGGTCTGGTGGCACCTGGAGGCATATGTCGATATCTGAGTGTGGCGTCCACAGCCCGTTGACCACCGACCCAAAAGGCGACACCAGACACGAGTCAAACGCACCGCTCACCGTCTCCTGCAAACGCTCAAGGAACTCATCCTTCTCCTGACACACAACAAACACTTATACATAATAGGGAGCATAGCCATCCCCCACACACATCTATCAAACAAACCAGCACCCACCACACGCCTTTGCTTCCCGCGCACCTTGATGTGCTCGGGCAGTGGCGTGAGCGTCGCTTCCAGCTCATCAATCTCGGCACTCAGCTGCTTGAGCCGCTCGTCGTCCGCACTCAACACCGACACGCGACGGGAGGTGAAGAAGGGCAGCGCATCAGACATCGGGGCCCTCAGCATGGCGCCCCTCATGCCCTTGCTGCCAGATGCTGCTGATGCTGCTGATGCTGCTGTTGGTGGTGGCGGGGCCGCTGCCTCTGCAAGGGCGGCCAGCAGCGGGGAGGTGGGAGGCTGGGAGGGAGGGGGCGAGGAGGGGGGAGAGGGGGAGGTGGATGCCGCTGCTGCTGCTGCTGGTGCGCTTCCCGGCCACAGGCCTTCTTGGGCGTCATGCTCCTCCATCTGCGGAAGGGAGAGCAGACAGAGGTGAGTGTGACTCAATGAGAGAGTGCATCATGGCTCATGGCTGGTCTGCTCACTCGCTCCACCTACCCCCTTGAGTATGCGCCTCTTGGCCTTGTGGCTCTCCTGCGCCTCTTTCATCCGCCTTTGCTGCCTTGATGCCCTCCGGAACCCCGCCAACTCGTCGTCACTGTCGTCACTCAGCTCCCCGTCAAAGGAGCTCTTCACCACGTCACGCCACCCATCAGTGAGATCAGCGCCTCCCCTGTGTGTGTCGCTGACGTGCCGCTCAGCCGCCATGACGGCCTCGTAGTGCTGCTTGAGGTCGGGGCTGTCGTCGAGCTGCTCCTCGGCCCTCTGCAGACTCTGCTCCAGCTGACGCGCCTTGGCGTGATGGATCTTGATGCGCTCGTAGACCTCTGCATCAGCGTGGGGCAGCTGATGCAAGCCTTTCCGCCTCACACGCAATGCTGCGGCTGCTGCGGCTGCCGCCGGCTCGTGCGGGTGCGGATCCATGAGGCCCTCTCTGTTCTGCAGGCGGGCCAGAGTGACGCCGAGTGACCTCCTCCCTCCTTGTCTGTTGTCAGATGGCTGCCTGGCTGCATCTGCGTCGAAGATGGATGGATAATCACCACTCCCTTCATCAGCAGCATCTGCATGTTGGTTCTTTGTCCTGAGCCTGGCAACAGCGGCGATGGCCCTTCTGTGTGCCTGGAGTGAGCGCAGACCGAACGGCGGCGGGGCGGGCAAGGGAAGGGAGCACAACAGACGAGCCTTCATCTCCAGATCTTCCTTCTCTCCCCATTTCTAAGCTCGCAGGAGGAGTCAATGAGTGGATCTGCCGCAGGCTTCACTTGACGCAAACAAATGTCTTTACCAATGCGCACACAAGCATAGCGATGCATGCCACCACATGGATCCATCGCCTTATGTATCTTTTTGTCGCAGATACATCACACACCGCACGCACCGAGTGTGCCCAGGCCGGACAGCAGCATGAACCACATCGATAAATGTCACCCCCGTCCATACTACGAAACACGGCGCGTGTGGAAATCAGTCACTCTTTCTTACGCCGAAGACTGGCATGACTCTGTTCTACTCTATCGTCGTCAGCATCAGCCTCGATGCGATGCTGAGATCCTGTGCCCTTCCGTTGGTAGGCAGCGCTTGACGGGCCCCCTGCAGCCGCTTGCTGAGGGCCATGAAACCGCTGGCCCACCGACACGTCCTCACCGATATCTGACACATAGATAGATACAGAAAGAGGTGGTGGAGGTCACTCACCAACCAGGCAAGGCGTGCATCCCTCCCTCCCTCCCTCCCTCCCTCCCTCGCTCTTCTCTTCACTTGCCTGTCGGGAGTAGCTCGTCGTCTATGTGGGGGAGCACCTCATCACCACCACTGACATCTCTGCAGGCAGGCAGGCAGGCAGGCAGTCATCACTTCGTCATCGAGTCTGTCAGTCAGTCCTTCAGTTTTCACGTACGTGTCCTCCCGTTGTTCTTGGCCATGTTGAAGGCTTCTCGTTGTCTCCCGCTGCATCTCCCGCTGCAGTTCCTGATCTGCACCCACCAATCAATCAACACAGACAACACAGATATAGATATAGATATACTCATGTGTGGGCGCGGCGCAGCGCACACATCTAAGGCCCCCC